>JAANYP010000068.1:252893-323395 GCA_020465985.1 Centrapalus pauciflorus | reverse complement strand
GCGCCGGTGAACGGAGAAGGGAGGAACGCCGGGAAATTTGACCAAAAAATGTCCAGTTTAAAAAAGTGAGTTTTGTACTTTTTGGAAAATTTGTGCGTTAAGAATCCCTTGTTTTACGGGCGAACCACCCGAATGGTAAGTCGGTAAGTAATTTTTCGCTTTTATCTAGTTTATTTGTTTACTAGTTGTATTCACGAGGTGAATACAAAGGTAATATTCTACCTCACGTAGTAAGGATGCGGTTCTGTCAAGGCTATATCTCTTCGCTCCTTAGCGAAATATTGATTTCTACACAACATAACATTTTCGATCAAATATATGAGAACTACAAAGAAGCAGTATTTTATAAGAATTTGGATGAGGACTGAGAGGACAATGTGATGCTATAATTTTAGACCCATTCCACCTTCTCATTTTTTTTTTTTTTTGCTTAAACCACCATTTCAATTCAACATCTGTTTTGTATTTTTGTAAACCCATTTTAACCCATTGTTAAAATTCCTTAGAGCCACCCACCATTGTAATGTTACCTTTAAATAGAAAGCATCTATAATGATCCCCAACAGTTAAAAAAACTGATTTACTTTGCCACCCGTCTAATCTTTAAAAACGCAACATACACTTTTATTCAATTACTTTAACTAATAACAATATAAATTTTTTGGTTGAATGAAAAGTTATAAGAATAAACCCTAAACAAAAAATGATGTGGTAGATGACAGGCTAAGATTAGTAACCCCGTTATTGGTACGTTGGATAGATGGCCCTTAATGTAGTTGCTTGCGACTGATTAACAGGAAGCATCACGTAGTAGCATACGACATGCATCATATGTAAATAAGAATATTATTAAAGATTTGGCATAAAAAATGAAATACTACTTTGGTAATCAGTAATCAAGCATTTGGCTTAAAAGGGTACTTAAAACCTAATAAATCAAACAACAAAGTAAATGATAGAAGTAAGTTAATGGACCCAGACACAAGGTCTTCGAATGGATGTAATGAGGAGATGATATCCTATCTCTAAATTTGTACATTATTTTCTTTTCCATTAAGAGATGGAGACTTGTGTTTTCGGACCATGTTATTTGGTTGTATTTGAGGTCCATCATGCTAAGCACTGTAAAATTAGAACAATTAGTTGACGATGATATGGTGTGGCGAAGCACTGGAAAAAATATAGGCAATCAAGTTGACATGATATGTCGGGTTGATTTGAGTGAACTCCAAGCATCTTGCCTATATGTAACGAGTAAAAATATTAAATCACACTTTTAGTTTTAAAGTAAATGGTAAAGTTATTTTATGTGATGTACCCCCCCATAAGAAATATAACAATGGTTAATTTCCCGCCGCGACGCCTCCTCCCTCGCCGACGCCAACTGTTTAAGCCTCACTGCTCCTTCGGTTCTCCCAAATCTCAAATTCACTTCTTTTGTAGTAATTTGATTAAATTGTATTTCTTGTGAGAACAATATTTCGCTAAAGCGAGAATATACGTTGACAGAAGCACCTACTATGTGATAGAATATTTCCTTTGTATTCACCTCGTGAATAAAACTTATAAAACAAAAACAAAAAGAGAAAATACTTACCGACTTACCATTCGTGTGGTTCGCCCTAAACAAGTGGATTAACGTCACAAACTTACAAAAGTACAAAACTCACTTTTTAACTGGACATTTTTTGGTCAAATTCCCGGCGCTTCCTCCGTCTCCGTTCACCGGCGCCGCGGCGCCTCCTCCCTCGCCGACGCCAACTGTTGAAGTACTAATCGATTCTCTATCTCTCTCCTGCTGAATCGCTAGTGTAGTGCTCTGTAAAATGTAGCTTCAAAATCCAGCCCCTCATACCTCGGTACCTAGCTTGTAATCAGTTTTTTCTCTTTCAGGTATGTATAATTTTCATATTCTTCTGTTTTCTTTCTCAAATCACATGATATATGAAACTGAGTTGTAATCAATTTCTATTTGGATCTTTTACATAAAAACCTACCAGGTGTGCGATCAAATGCCACTTATTCAAATCATTATTTATTGATAGAATTTCACCAATATTTACTCCATTTAATGAAGATTTCATCGATATACATTGGATATAATTTAATGAATCAAAAATCAATGTTATTTGTTTTGATAGAATTTAATCAAATGTTGTAGTTGTCAGGTCGATACACGTTTGGTTTAGAACTGAACCACTTTAATTTTGGTAAATAAAAATAACATCACACATCAGTAGCTAGAACATAGATTACATCTCTGTAATATACTCAAATGAAGAGACTAACCAGAATTGGCAATAACGAATACCAAAAAGAGATGTCAAATTGATGATAAATAATGGGAGAACCACCGATTGAAAAAATGGGATAATGTCTTCTTGCCAGTATATGCCTTTGTACTCTTTCTTTAAATTGACAAATGGGTTGGTTGCTTTGCTATGCCAAATGTATGGTAGCCCTGTTTTCACACCTAGCCCCAAATGGTCACATATCACCTACAAATTCATCATAATTTAATCAACACAATGGTAATTGGATACACATCTTCAGTAAAAGAACTAAAAATGTAATACCTTAGCACACCAGCCAGCCCACATGTCGTCATACCGACCAATAGGCTGACCATCTCTCGTGAGCCCAAAATACATGGCTGGTCCAATGAGTTCCCTATGGAATCCAAGGTTCATCCCACATGTAGGGTCGGGTCTTTAGTAAATCGGAAACCCTATGGAATCCAAGGTTCATCCCACACATAGCCTATTACTTATTTTAGGCATTTATGTTTGCATCTTTTTACATATACAATGATATGGTTGATCAAGTTTATAAGAAACTTGTGCTGCTGCATAAGCATTTTATTTTTACCAGGCGTTGTAGGTAGCTTGTTATATTGAATATATAAGGATAACACAACATCAGTTTCAAATATGTGAGGGAAATTTTTTCTTCATTTTATCTTAAGTAATTATGCATTCACGTGATATGTTTTCACATCAAATGTAGATCAACGTGTGTCTTCATCGATTAAATATTCTCAAGTTAGAGATACAGTAGAAACTAAAAGACCTCGTGGAATACCATCAAAGTATAACTTCAATCCTGATGTAAATAATCATATCATTACGACAAAAGAAATTCTGATTGATCGTTTTGGTAATGGTAAGCGATTCTTAATTTTCACACATCAATGAAGTTGTATCTTTTTCCTTATAGTATTTATAAATATTGTTACTTACTCTTAAAGTTTATCAGATTTGCATACATTTTTTTCAATTAAGTAATATTACAATTAATTCTTGGCATAATTTTTTTTTACAAGTTATAGTTATATACCAACAACACAAAATGAGAGTCCACAAATTCATACAAACAACTCTAGGACGCCACTTTCAACCGTCACAAACAACTCAAGGATGCCACTTTCAACCATCACAAACAACTCAAGGACGCCAATATTATACGTTTCATCGTCATCGACAACTCGTACGAAGTTCTACAGTTTACATTACTTAATTTTACATGTATTATTTAATGTTTTTTTTTATAAAAAAAAAATCAACTTTCTCATTCATTTTAAAATCAATATATAAATGATTGCATAAATAAATGTCACTTCCATATTATACGTTGATTAATACTCGTGCAATAATTGGTATCGTAATATTCTTGACATAATGTAACCATTTGAAAACTTAATGTAGGTGCTAATAATATATATACATTTAAATATATTCATTTTCAGCAGAATGATGTACACTGGGAACAAACATTACTCATGTTATAGAACATTTGCATTTGAAAAGGCGTGCAGGTAGACCGCCTAAGTATCATTCTGCTGCAATTGATATCGTTCCTTTTCGCTTGACCAATGATGTTTGCAATACAACGTCAATTGATGGTAAAAATATAATCATTTGCTTATAAATAATTCTTTTTTGTTTTTGTTTAGATATCCAATTTAATTATTGCTTTCAGAGGAAACATAGATTTAAATTTTCTACACTTTCTCAGCATCGAACCCTTCCGACGACAACATTGTCACTAACGTCATTCATCGAGTTGTTGATAGGGAATATCGACTCGTGAGTTTCCCTGTATACTATTTATATAAAAATTTAGATAGTTCCTTTTATTTTACATCACTGTTGATTGATTTGGAATCAATTATACATTCTAATTATTTGCCACGTTATAATGATATTAATTTTAGAATATCATGACGTTAGAGATCCGGACTTTTTATGTCAGTCGTGTGGCGCTAGATTGTGGAAGTATGAAGCTATGCGCGGAACAAATTTTTGAAAAAGAATACATACTCATTATGTTGCAGCATGGGAAAGTCCAACTCCCAGGATTGTCACAGCCGTCTCTAATTCTTTTGACGTTTTTTCAAGGGAAATCATCTGCGAGTAAGAACTTCCTTGAAAACATTAGACGATATAACATGATGTTTAGTTTTACATCGATTGGCGAAAAGATTAATCATAAGATAAACAATGGTAGTGCTCCTTATGTTTATAAGATGCATGGACAAAACTATCACTTAGCTGGAAGTTTGTTGCCAGAAGATGGTGAAACTCCAATGTTTTGCCAGCTATATATACATGATACCGACAACGAGGTTGATCATAGAATAAAAGCGAACTTGTAAGTAAACGTTATTGGTTTTATATATTCCTTATTATAACTTTTGTTTTTGTATAAAAGCAACGACCCGGTTTTTGTGTCTAATTCTTTTAAACTTCACATTGCAGTAATCAACGTGATAATCCATTGCTAAATCCGCTTATTGACGAGTATTGGATTGTGGAACGTTTAAAGTGTCTTCTTGATGCTATAAACCCTTTGATTAAGAAGTTCCGCATGGCAAGGGACCGGTTTGATATGGACAAAGGATGCTCACTAGGATTAAAGTTGATTGGAAACAACATATGTGATGGTAGAAGCAACAACCTTCCCACAGCAGACGAGGTCACAACAATAGTTGTTGATGATATCGATGGTTCTTGTGACGGCAGAGATATCATTCTCGAAACAAAATTGAAAAAGTTGCAACGTGTAAACGAGTTGCATCCTTTATACCTTGCGCTCCTGTATCCTTTGTTGTTCCCTTATGCGGAGGATGGTTATCGAACAGACATAATGCATAAGAGAGTTGATGATCATAACGCTTCGGGTCATTTTAAACTAACAATCAGAGAGTTCTTTGCATATAGACTACAATTTAGAGTTGGTGAAATATCGCTTTTGTTGATGTCCAGAAAACTACTACAACAATTCTTTGTGGATGCTTATACGATGGTTGAAAACTCCAAGGTAATCTACATCCGTAACAACCAAAAAACTTTCAGAATTTCTTTCCTAAGCAATTTATCAGAAGCACATGAATCTGGTCAAAATGATGTATCCGAGATGGGTAATCTTATAATCCTTCCTTCTTCGTTTACTGGCGGTGCTAGATACATGCAGCAAAATTACATGGATGCAATGGCAATTGTCAAGCACCTTGGTTATCCAGATCTCTTTATTACTCTCACGGCTAACCGAAAATGGCCAGGATTACTTAGGTTGATGAGTAATGAAAATCAAAGACCGGAGGACAGACCTGATGTTGTTTCAAGGGTATTTAAAATGAAAGTTGATCATCTTTTGTCTAAACTGAAGGGCGAGAAACTATTCGGTATAGTAAGAGGAGGTAATTATTAAACATGTTTGAATAAACACAAACACACACACACACATATATATACATATATACATACATACATATACATATATATATATATATATATACATATATATATATATATATATATATATATATATATATATATATATATATATATATATATATATATATATATATATATATATATATATATATATATATATATATATATATAGATATATATAGATGATCCTTTGTGAAACATTTATCGATTGTGAACCAATAAAAACTTGACAAATGTAATTATCCATTTAAATATTATAAGTGTAATTTAGTCAAAAACATAAATTTAAATATCAAAATCAATTTAACAAATCTACCTTAATCCATATTTTCATGCAACTAAACAAGATTCAATTTTAATTCCACTAATTCATTATTATTTATACTTTTTTTTGTGCAACTCACCACATTTTCTGATACATATCATTCTTGTCTTATGCAACATTCTTTCATCTTTATTTTACTAATTCATGCAACCCATTAATTTGGTTCAATACTTAAACACACATTGAATGTAATCATTTCAATAATTTCATTTGTTTTAAAGATTCATTTCATTCATTAAAAAATTAAAATATTGGACCCGTTCATATGCATGAACTTTGGTACATTCATTTGCTTAAAAAATCATTTTATTTAAAATACTCATCAACCCATTAAAACCTTAAACACACATTCACCGCATTCATTTCAAAAACATTATTTGCTTTAAATTTTTCATTTTATTTAAAATGAATTTGCTTCAAATCTTAATCTAATAAAGTCATTTGAATCAAACGTAAATTTTGGAGTGAATGAATTGCATCAAATGAGTTTATAAGTTTAAGATTTGAAATATTAGTATGTTATTCTTATTCTTTTTTTCGTTGATATCATCAGTTGTTTACACCATTGAGTTTCAAAAACGTGGACTGCCACATTGCCATTTGTGTTTCTTTCTTGACAAGGTCGACAAATTAGCAACTGCATCGGATATATATATATATATCATGTGATAAGCGCTGAAATCCCTGATAAGGAAACCGAACATGCTCTTTACGACATAGTGACTGAACACATGATGCATGGGCCATGCGGTAAAGAAAACCCCTTTTCACCATGCATGATAAAAGATAATTGCTCGAAGTTCTATCCAAAGAGTTTTTCCAATCAAACTCGAATCGACGACGATGGTTATCCACAATACAGACGTCGTGACAATGGTCATGTTGTTAAAAAAGACGAGGTTTCTTTGGACAATAGGTGCGTTATAATGAACTTTTTTTACGTTAATTTTAATTTAATGTATTTTATTCAATTTTTACTTGAGTGACAAGTACACTTCAATTTCGATTTATATTGGTTGTCTTAAACGTGTTTCAAATATTTTATAATACAGACACGTTGTCCCATATAACCCCTCGCTTATGAAGACATACCAAGCACATATGAACATCAAATGGTGCAACCAATTGGGGGCTATTAGTTATTTGTTCACGTACATCAACAAGGGTCCAGATAGGATTTCCGTTAAAATAGAGTTCTTCAACTTCAGACTCTAATGTGAAGAAAAATGTTGATGAGATACGCGATTACTACTCTTGTAGGTATCTTTCTTCGCATGAAGCATGTTGGCGTCTATTTAATTTCGAAATTGTGTATCGTACACCTCCAGTCTACAGGTTGTCATTTCATCTCCCGAACCAACAACCCATAATGTTTGACGATGGAGATGACATACAGTCCATCCTTTCAAAGCCATCAGTGGGTACATCTCAATTTATTGAGTGGATGGAGTGTAACAAGATCGACCATGACGCTAGGAACCTTACTTATGTTCAGATTCCGAATAAGTATGTTTGGAACATAAAAATTCGCAAGTGGACCAAACGTATGTCTACGTCTCAAATAACTGTTGGTCGCATAAACTTTGTTCCGCCAAAAGCAGGAGAAGCTTATTATCTAAGGATATTGCTAAACAAAGTCAAAGGCCCCACTTCGTACGAGGACATACGTACTGTAAATGGTATGTTGTATGATACCTGTAAAGACGCCTTTGCTTTTGGTCTGTTGGATGATGATAAGGAGTATGTTGATTTGATAAAAGAAACACATTTTTGGGCTTGTGGTAAATTTTGTCGTTCCATATTCGTACCCCTCATTATAACCGACAGTTTATCACGTCCAGATTATGTTTGGAAAGAAACGCGTGATTTCCTCTCAGAAGACCTTTTTCATACACTTGGTGCGGATGCGAAAAAATCAGGTTTAACCTTCTTAAATCAATCAAACATGACACATTTAATATTGGTAACTAAATCCATATATAGGTACTGAGTTGAATTTGGTAGCTTCCCTCAACCACTCAGGATCACCTTTTTTAGCAAAGAGTCACACGTTATTAAATTACTTCAGCAATATGAAACATGGTTAGTGAAGTTACCAAATTCAATTCATTACCTATATGGATTGTTAGGGTTATATTTTTGTCTCCAATGGGTCAAATGAGTATATTATAAAATATAAAATTACAATTGAAACTAGTTGAAAGTCACCAAAAATTGTGTTCAAGTGCATATAATATAATTTGCCAAATCGATATATTAATAAAAAACTAGGATATTTCTATATGGTATTGTTTTTGTAATCATACTTGATATGTTGGGTACTCATAAAATTCAGAAAACTGTAGGCGCTTCAACCCTACCTGACCTAATTTGTGATTTTCTCCATATTAATTTTTTGCCCATTTGACCCGTTGCCTAACCTAACATTGGACAATTCATTATAGTCATGAGATTAGACAGATTGAAGCATAACAAATACCGAGTTTTTGGTCATTAGTAATTAATAAAAACATTGTATTTAGTCTTTTAGCTAAAATGAAAACCAAACACTTTTTAGCTAATATCTTATATAACAGGCTCTGATAAATATATTATATAGTCAACATTTGCTACTTAGTTTTAACTCTCTTGCCTCTTCATCCTTTTTACTTTTCCTCAATTGTTTTTAATGATTTTGTTTATGGGCTTGAGGTCAATAGAATGTCAATTGTCCATTGTCTTTTACTTATACAGGAAAGGATGAAACGAGTCAAGTGTTGTATAAGATGGCACTTTCTAAAATTGAAAAGATGCTTAATAGAGCAGGAACATCTCTAAGGAACATTCCAAACATGACTTTTCCTGACTATGAATTCATCAATGATTCATGTAATATGCTTTTACAAGATGAACTATCATACGACAAAGACAACCTCAAAAATCAGCATGATACGTGGTACTCTTTGATGACAAGTGAACAAAAAAGCGTATATACCACGATAATCGATGTCGTAAAGAAATAAGAAGGTGGTGTATTTTTCCTATAAGGTTATGGCGGTACAGGAAAGACATTCGTATGGAAGACCCTAGCAGCCGCGATACGTGATATGTCTATAATTTATATGGTTTCTGAGTCATATTATGATCATTTTAAGCACCGATACTTTGTAAAATCCATATTATTACTCCAAGTTTGTATTTCAGGGCCAAGATGATAAAAAGAAGCAATCCGAGAGAATTCAGAGCAAATCGGGCTGGGGTGCGCAGGCCTGCGCCACCCTGCGCTCCACATAGCGCCCAAACTGTCCAGATACGTTCCACCACACGCCAGCTAAACCCTAGCCGCATCTGGGCGCCGGGGGGGGGGGGGGGGGGGCGCAAGTCTGCGCTAGTGCGGTGCAAAAATGTGTTTTACAGTCTCTGGAACCCTAATCTCGACCTCCCTATAAATACAAGGCAAGGGGCAGCTTTGGAGAGAGTCACCGACGTGTGTGAAAGTGTGCCGAAGCCCTGCCGGAGTGGATCTACGATAAGAGAATGAAGACGGTGGTTCGCAAGCTACCCAATGGCTCAGATCTGTGATTGTGACGAGCATACGTTGAGCGGCTAATCCCATTAGCCGTTTGCGGAGGATCTACGACTAAGTTTACTCTTCTTTACTTTCTTATGTTTTGATGTATTTTTATTAAGCGAGATCTATTATGTGTATGCAAATGATAAACATTTGGCTATGATTATGATTAAGTGTTGCGATTGGTAAAAGCAAGATAATTTATCGTGGTGTTATTATTCGTGCCGAGTCCATTAGTTTAGGGATTAATACGAGTATTAATGTTGCATACGCTATGCCGAGAGTTATTGGTTAAAACACGTTTGATTAATTTAGTCGCGCAATTGATTATGTCTATGTGATCTTTCCATGAAATTATATTGAGTAATATTTATGCCGTGGTGATTTCGTGAATGGTTATTTGTATCTTGATTGTTTATCTTCTTCGTTAGTTACTTCGTCCTTAATTTTAGTTACAAAGCAATAGCAAACCATTACTCTAAACAAATCATTCAAATCCACAAATTCACAATTTAAATGCTTTCAATAAACTTATAAGGCTAATAACTCAATCCTAATTACAACCACACTCCCTATGGATTTGACCCTTACTTCTCTAGCTAAATAGTGGATTTAAGGACTAAGTCTGCGGGTCACAACGACGGCCCGTCAGCACTTTTGGCGCCGTCGGCGGGGAGTGTAACGGTAGTTTAGGTTTAAAGATAGTTTGTTGCCTTAATTTTAAGTAATTAAGTTTAAGTTCCTTTCTTTGGTTATTTTTAGTCTTTATAATTATTATTATAATTATTAAAAATCAGATAAAAAAATTATTAAAAATTCAAAAAGGTAATTGTAGTCCTCTACTTTACCACCAAAAATATTAGTTAATTAAGTTTTTAATCTTTAATTAAGTATTTTATTCAGTGTATGCACACACGTTGATCGGCTAAAGGATTGCCGCTACAATTCGAACCTGAGATCGAAAAAGTAGCGAGATCGAACCGAAAGACTGTCAGGATTCAATATCAACAATTAATCACAGAGAATTTAAACGCATAAGAGGAAGAAATTCCTGATTTAGAAATTCCCGATTTAGAGATTCCTAATTTAGAAAGTCTTCCAATTTCGCCACGAAATCATGATCAAGAAAAACCCGAACGCATAGTTGCTAGAATGGGTGATCAGCCGTGACGTATGGTTGAGTCGCATTACCGTCCAGGTGATGTGCCCGACCTGTCTCCAATTCGTTATCCCGAAAACGAGAACGGACCCGAAGTTTGTCCTCAATTATTTTAAATTCTTCCGATCTTTTGAGAGATGCCAAGTGAGGAACCCTATGAACATCTAGCTAAGTTCACAGCTATTTGTAAAGCCAACCATGTTCGAGGTATAACCACCGACAGTTTAAAACTTCGATTATTTCCTTTATCGTTAAAAGAGAAAGCGAAAAATTGGTTCGTATCCTTACCAACCAATAGCATTACAACATGGGATCAAATGAAACGAGAATTCCTTAATGAATATTACCCCATTAGTAAAACAACCGAGAAAAGAAAGGAAATCACCGATTTTATACAAAAACCGGGCGAACAATTCTACGAAGCGTTCGATCGTATGAACGAATTACTGAGAGCTTGTCCACATCACGAGGTACCCAAATGGATGCTTACAACATTCTTTGATGGTGTGAGTCAAGAAAGCCGAAATATGATTATAGCTGCCACAGGAGGCACATTTTTAGGTAACGAAGACGATGAAGCTTGGGAGTTGCTTAATCAACTCGGTAAAGGTCTTAAAGTCCAAACTGGTTCTGAAAATAGTATAGGTGTTCAAGTTATGGGCATTGATAATGCCTGGAAATGTGAGGTTAAAAGTGAGATTTCAGAGTTTGGAAAGAAAATGGATCAATTGATGAAGGGTTTTTCAAACCCTAGCGTATCAATTAATTGTGTTACATGCGGAGATCCATCACATCATTCTGACGCATGTCCTCAAGTGCAATCCACTGAGGAATTTGCTAATGAAGTTTTACAGATTTATAGCTCATTGAGAGAGGGATAATCCATTTTCAGAAACATACAATTCGGGATGGAGAAACCATCCCAACTTTCGACGGAAAAATGATCAACCTACCGATCATCAATCCAAACCAAGATATGAACCACCAAAGAGAGAACATCAATGTGGTTGAACTTCAGCAACTAAGGATGAGCGATATTATAAATCAAATCATCGTGATCAACCACAATTCCAAGTAGAAACAAATATGACTTCTGCGCAATTCACAGAGTTTGCTGAATTTATGAAACAGCAATCTAGCTATCAGTACTAAGACCATGGAGATGTTAACTTGCTAGATGGGTTAGATAGCTTAGTCGCTTACTAGGCGTGAGGAGGGGAAGCTTCCTAGAAATACTGTTCCCAATCTTTCACATGCTCATCATCATAACAAAGATAAGACACATGAGATTAACGAAGTTAATGAAGTAGCTAAGATAACCACATTAAGGAGTGGATGAGAGATAGACAATAAAATAGAGATGCCCAAAGAGAAAGAGATAGAAGAAGATACCGACACTGAAGTCGTGTATGAGGAGAAAGAGGATCCAAAGAAGAAGGAGATTCCTAAGAAGGTTTCTTTTAAACAGCCAATTAAAGCAGATATTCCAACGCACAAAGTTGGGGAGGCGGATAAGAGTCAGGATACTTCAATTCCTCCTCCTTGTCCTGCTGCTTTAGAAAATCCAAAATCTTCTCCATACGGAGAAAGATGCCCACAACCAGAGGATCTTTAGGATTTATTCAATCAAGTAAAGATCAATATTCCTTTGATAAAGGCCATTCAACAGGTTCCATCTTAATGCAAATTTCTAAAAGATCTCTGTACTCAGAAAAGAAAGTATAAGGTCTCACTCCCAAAGCAGATCAATCTAACTGAATAGTTGAGTGCAGTAGTCTCTAGTTCTCTACCTCCTAAGCTGAAAGATCCTGGTTCACCATTGATTCCAGTGACAATAGGCATGTGCAGATTAAAAAGGCATTGCTTGATCTTGGAGCTAGTGTTCATATTTTACCTGGAAACTTGTTTGATAAATATGATCTAGGTCAGTTACAAACAACTGATATTATCTTACAACTGGCAGATCGTTCAACCAAGTGCCCAAGAGGTATTTTATCAGATGTCATAGTAAGAGTTGAAGATTTTTACTATCCAGTTGACTTCCTAGTATTGGACACCGAAAGTTCAATAGGAGATAATCAACTGGCTATTACCCTAGGCAGACCTTTCTTAGCCACGATTAATGCACAAATTAATTGTAGGACAGGAGCAGTGGATATTGCCTTTGGTAATAGGAAATTAAGACTGAATGTATTTAATGCTTTGAGTGTCTCTGCTATTGATTCAGAATGTTATCTTATAGACATGGTGGACGAACTTGCGCAGCAGCATAGTTCATTAGTCAACACCAAAGATGCTACTGAGTTATTCTTTGCTGAGAATGAGCTAGCCAAGTTAAATCATACTGAGTGTGATAAGTTAGAGGTAGTCATGGAATCCACACTATAGTCAAAACAACCATCGTGGACCCATATGACTGAAAAATTACCTACCGATTTACCTAAGTCAGCCAAACCTTCAATAGAGCAACCACCTATTATAGAATTGAAGGAGCTGCCATCTCATTTGAAATATGCTTTTCTAGGTCAGAATGACACGTTGCCTGTCATAATTTCATCAGATCTGACTGAAGAGCAAGAGAAAGCTCTATTGCAAGTGTTAGTCAAATATAAAGAAGCAGTAGGGTGGACGATAACTGATTTAAAAGGAATCAATCCCACTTTGTGTATGCACCTAATCATTACTGATCTAGAAGCTAAACTAGCTCGGGATGCACAAAGGAGGTTGAATCCTAATTTGAGAGAGGTAGCTAAGAAGGAAGTATTAAAATGGCTGGACGCTGGAATTATATATCCTATATCTGATAGTAAGTGGGTAAGTCCAACCCAAACTATGCCCAAGAAATAAGGAATTACAGTAATTAAAAACTGAAGAAGAAGAGAAGATAACTACTTGTCCTGTAATAAGGTGGAGAGTTTGTATAGATTACAGAAAACTTAATGCTGCTACATCTAAAGATCATTTTCAGCTACCATTTATAGATCAAATAGTGGAAAAATTAGCAGGACAAAAGTTTTACTGTTTCCTTGATGAATATTCTGCTTACAATCAAATCCCAATCCATCCAAAGGATCAAGAGAAAACTACATTTACTTGTCCCTATGGCACCTTTGCCTACCGAAGGATGCCGTTTTGGACTATGTAATGCACCCGCCATATTTCAGCGATGTATGATGGCTATCGTTTCAGATATGGTGGGTGGTTCTCTTGAAATATTTATGGATGATTTCTCCATATTTGATAAAACATTTGAAGTTTGTCTGGGACATTTAGAAAAAGTCCTAAAGAGATGCATTAAAACCAACTTAGTGTTAAGTTGGGAGAAACCATCTTATGGTAAAAGAAGGGGTAGTCTTTGGCCACATTGTGTCCGAGAGAGGAATGGAAGTAGATAAAGCAAAAGTTCAATTAATCTCCTCACTTCCACCCCTACCAACGTTAAAGAAATAAGATCATTCCTATGCCATGCTGGTTTTTATCGGCGATTCATTAAAGATTTCAGTGAGATCTCAAGGCCGTTATGAAATCTTCTATCAAAAGATATCGAGTTTAATTTTGATGATGCTTGTATAAAAGCATTTGAGAACCTTAATTCAAAATTAACCGAAGCGCCAATTCTGCAATCTCCGGATTGGTCTCAACCATTTGAGATTTTTGCGATGCGAGTGATTATGCAGTTGGCGCTGTTTTAGGACAAAGATCTAGAAAAAGCCAGTGGTGATTTACTATGCAAGTAAAACCTTTAATGCGGCACAGATCAATTACACCACTACGGAAAAAGAATAATTAGTCGTAGTGTTTGCCCTAGATAGATTCAGATCTTATATATGGGGGCAAAAGTAATTGTGTACTCTGACCACAATGCTTTAAGACATTTATTGGCAAAGAAGGATGCCAAGCCTAGATTGATTCGGTGGATCCTTCTATTGCAAGAATTTGATTTAGAAATTAAAGATAAATAAGGCACAGAAAATGTTGTTGCCGATCATTTATCAAGGCTTCAATTAATCCCCACAAACTCAACTGATCAAATCAGGGACTCCTTCCCTGATGAACAATTATTATCTGTATCTAAAATTCCCTGGTTTGCGAATCTAGTTAACAATTTCATAACAGGAAGATTGTCAGAGCACTGGAACTCACAACAGAGAAAATATTTCTATGCTCAAGCAAGGCAATACATTTAGGATGAGCCTGATCTATTTAAAATAGGAGCAGATCAAATTATAAGAAGATGTGTCCCTAACTCGGAACACGAAGATATTCTTAAACACTGACATGCATATGCATGCGGTTGCCATTTCAGCGCAAAGAAAACTGGCCACCGGATATTGCAGTGTGGGTTTTTCTAGCCCACAATATTTGAGGATGCCTACGAGTTTGTTAAAGGGTGCACAAGATGCTAGCAAACTGGTGGCATCGCGAAAAGAGATGAAATGCCTATGACCCCAGTAATAATTGTCGAAATATTTGATGTATGGGGCATTGATTTATGGGACCATTCCGTAAATTATTTGGATATGAATACATGTTAGTGGCAATAGATTATGTTTCCAAATGGGTGGTAGCAGAAGCTACACGCACTAATGATAACCGGGTTGTGTGTAAATTTGTTAAAATAAATATTTTAGCACGACACGGTATTCCAAGGGCTATTATCAGTGACGGAGGGTCACACTTTAAATAATCAGCATTTTTCTAAACTCCTTAAACAGTATGGAGTTAACCATAGAATAGCAACGCCTTATCATCCGCAAACTAGCGGACAAGTCGAGATCTCTAATAGAGAGATCAAGAGAATCCTTGAAAAAACTGTCAGACCTGATCGTAAAGATTGGTTTAAAAAATTAGAGGATGCTCTATGGGCATACAGAATCGCATTTAAAACACCAATCGGTATGTCCCCATATAGACTTGTGTATGGTAAGCTTTGCCATCTCCCAGTGGAATTAGAACACCGAGTTCTATGGGCTATCAAAAACACTAATTTTAATTTACATGATGCCGGTGTTGATAGGAAATCCAATTAAATGAACTGAAAGAAATTCGTAGAGAAGCCTACGAAAGCGCTAGAATTTATAAAGAGAAAACTAAGGTTTTCCATGATAGAATGACTAAAAATAAAATATTTACCAAAGGAAAATAAAGTTCGGTTATTTAACGCAAGACTTAGATTATTTCCTGGTAAATTAAAAAGTAAATGGACAAGTCCATATATTGTAACGAATACCTACCCACACGGTGCCGTAGAAATACAGGACCTAAAAGGTGGTGAACCATTTAAAGTAAATGGACATAGACTTAAATTATATGCTCAATGGGCCACCAATGATATGTTAGTATCTGAACTCATCAGACTACAAGATCCTAAGGTTAATTAATTAGTTTAGGAGCAGTACGTCTGGCTGAAGACGTAAAACTTAGCGCTTTCTGGGAGGCAACCCAGAGTATTTTGATTATTTGAATTTAATTGTTTTTAAGTGTGTTTATTTGCTTATTTGTGTTACTTGTGTGTACCCAATTAAGTTGGGGAGGATTCATCCTCCTGAACTTGGTTGTGTTTAGAAATTAGGATTTAAAGTAAATAATAAGACCCCGCATCAGAAAATAAAAACTTTTAAGCACGTAGCAGAATTATTATAACCCGATAATAAGAGCGTAAGTTGGGGTAAATACCCGTAAAAATTAAAGAATTTGGGTTCCAAGACCAGTGCACGGCCCAGCTCGCGAATCCAGAGGCCCGGGCGCCGGGGGGGGGGGGGGGGGGGGCGCAGGCCTGCGCTTGCCCTGCAGCGCGACGCACTCAAAATTTTATAAAAATGGTAATGATCATCCCCATAATTCTAGAACCCCAATTCCAGTTCCAGAAGTCGGCGATTTCGATTTTCTAAGCCTAAAAACATCAAAAATTCATCTTTTCTACGTCAATTCTTCGATCCGACGCTTGTCTATCTAAAGGTTAGCAAGGTGTACTCCCTATAATCCCTTTAACTTCATTCTACCCTAGTTTCATTAAGTTTTATCATGCATGCATGGGTTGACTTCTTGGGAATTATCTGGTTTTTATAGAAAAATGGTTATTATTAATTTTCAAATATTCATTTAATTAATATCAAATTATTTTTGCAAAACTTTTGTAAAAATTATGCATTTTTCCGTATTAATTATAATTTATAAACTTTTTGTCGTAAAAGGTTACATTTTTATTGATTATTTAAAGTTTATGCATTTGATAGGGTTAGATTGGGCTCACATTCTTGGTGAGACTTAGGATTAGTTTAATTATTGTCGAAAAAGGGCGTTTAAAATTATCATGCATCATTTACTTAAAAACCCCACATTTTTGAACCTTTGTTTTTGCATTATTTTTAGAAAACCCCACATTTTTGAACCTTTGTTTTTGCATTATTTTTAGATGTCAACCTAGTTTCATGCAAACGGCAACCGTCTTGGAATTTCCCAAAAACCTAGAATGAGAACCCACGACCCTAGGGATGTCCGTTTCGAAAAACCACTCAATGTGGAGTTCTCTGAAATTCCACCAAACACTAACAATGGTAAACCCCCTAGGTTTCTCATAGAGCGTACCCTAAAAGAGTCTGATTTTGATAATTTTGAAATAATAGAGTGCTTTGAGAGGCTAGGATGGGCTAAAGCCATACAATGGGAACTTCCGTATATTCATACCAGTTTAATCCAACAGTGGTTCGCCACAATGTGTAGGATTGAGAGGTCTGAGGAACATGATTTTGATATAATGGGAAGGGTAGGAAACAAAGAGGTGTTAATCTCTAGAGAAAAATTATATGAAGAATTCTTAATTGACACCGAAACACCTCGTCCTATGGAGTTCTGGACATTGTCTAATACCCAGGGGGATAGAATGCATACAGTTAACAAATGGACTAATCAATGGGATCAAATGATAGCAACCGTTTTTGGTATTTCAATTAGAGCTGCCCGGACCTATACTGCCTTCAATAGAGGTGATTTATGCCCGTTAGCCAAAGTTATGTGGAAGTTTGTTATCTTTAACATACTTCTGCGTCATCAAGACACCACATATGTGAAACCACAAGAAATTCTGGTAGTGCGCGCATTAATGACTGGACAGCCGACCATATCCTTAGGGTACATTATTATGCAAAATTTATGGGAATGCCAAGTCTTAGGCCAAGGGATAAGTTACCCCCATTGTAGGATGTTAACCGAATTATTCATGATAGAAAAGGCTGTGTCTGAGGATTTGCCCATACAGATCCTTAACCCAAATACCATATGGTTTACAAGGTTTACAATGGTAGGGATAGTTTTTGAACGTACCGAGAGAGGTTTCCAAATTCGTTGTCCAAAGTCTGCTAAAGTGACCCAAATCCCTTTCAAAGCCCAGAACCTGTACCTGAAAGACAAAAAATAAAGGAAAAGCCAGAATGGAAGTTGATGAAGATGATCAGAGGCCATAGAAGAGGGTCGAGACCGTTGATCTCATTTGGGATCAAGTGCACAAGTTGAAAGAGACAGTTGGAGATTTAGTAAACGCGAACAACATCTTGATTAAGGAGATCCAAATGCTTCGGGAAAATCAAAAGAAGAATGATCAACTGTTTAACACGCACTCAGACTGGCTCACCAATCTTCAGATCACTGTCGGAGAGTTGGAAGAGAGTGTCACACGTTAGGCCGAATGACGATTTTATCATTATTTGAATATTAATTATAATTACGCGTGCTAAACATTAAGTATGGTTTAAATTATTTCTGATGTGGTGATTTATTTTGTTTGGTTTGATTATTTACGTTTATTTGGATTGTAATAATATTTTATTTTTATTTTAAAGTGTGATGTTTATCTAAGTTGAATTATAAAAGTTAAATTTTGTTTGTTTAATTATTTGTTGTTTAATTTTAATTATCATGGATATGGAATATGTACCGATCTATCTTTCTATGATCTTAACCGATAAATTAATTTAGATGTGACGAGGACGTCACAAAAGTCCAAGTTGGGGAGGGTAGGTTATAACAATAAAATTAATTAATTAATTTAGCCCTCACAAAAATTTTTGGACTACATTCCATATCAAAAAGTAGAAAGATTTACAGCCCCGCGCACCAAAACAGTAAAAAATGAAATTTTAACAGAGGTGAGCGCAGGGGGGGGGGGGGGGGGGGGCGCAGGCCTGCGCTGGCCCTGTGTCCCGTCGATTAAAATTCAGATTTGAGCATCATTTCACCAATTTTACAACCCTAGAACAATAGGCTACGCTTGGGTGTGCGACTCTCTCCCAAAAACATCACTTTTGTGCCCAAAATTTGCAATGTTAAGCTTCAAAACACCTACATTTTCACAATATCAAAGATCTAGGCTAGGATTCACCTCTTGGTGGGTAGTTTCATCCTTTTTGAAGATTTTTGGGTGGAGAAAGTGGTGAAGAAGAAAGCTAGATTTGTACCAAGTTAAGCTTCCAATCACCAAGGTTAGTGTTTTTATTGAGTTATTGCAACTTATTTCATACTTTTTGAGCAAAAATGAAAGCTTGAGCTTCATGGTCATCCATGGAGTTTTATGAGATATGTGTTTATGTGAAATTGCATTAATTTGATGATAACCTTGATGTATGTTTTATGAGATATGTGTTTATGTGTTAAGTTTATTAATTTGCCATGGTTAATTTCTAGAAATTAATTTGAAGTTATAAAGTTGGTTACCTAAATGTGCATATATTGTTAAAATTATAAACTTGGGTGGTTAGCTTAAAAATTAATTTTATGTGCTAAATGGTTTTTATTGAAAACATGATATGTGTTTAGTGCTTAAAATAATGGCAAATAATAGACTATACACACACACACACACACACACATATATATATATATATATATATATATATATATATATATATATATATATATATATATATATATATATATATATATATATAGTGCATCTTTTTAAGTAAGCGTAATTGTGCAAATTGCAATTATAGGTTACATTATTTAATTTATCTCATACATATTTAATTTCGGATATATATTTGCGTCACTTTTACCCCTAGTTTTTCCGGTTTTATCTAAAACACATTTATATCGCATCTATTTACGCTATATTCGTGTTTTCAGGTTGTTTGAAACTGTTGCTCCCAATTCGGAGAGTTTTCCCTCCTCTACGTGAATAGAAAGGAAAGAGTTGAACATTTTGTGCAGTTCCCTAGCAGAAGGTTGGTCACAGCGCGACCATTTCGAACTCGCGTCGTGACTTTTCGTGCCAATCCTGGTAATTAGAAGCAGAAACATGATCGCTGTCGCGACCAGTAACCACCTAGCAGCGCGACTTTCAGCAACAGCATCTGACCATATCGTACAATTGGCAGTAGCGGCGCGGCCCTATCCTTTGTCGCTGCGCGACCATGTGTAGATCTGATGCTATTTAGGCATCTTTTTCTCTGAAATTGAAGTGACACTTGATACCTACGGTTTGGAGTTGGAGGGTACGAATTTTCTCCTGTAGAGAGCACGTGAATGACTGAAAGTTGATGCACGTGGAGTTATTGTGTCAATCATTGGGGGAGTTTTCTTTGTAACCATCGTTTATTTGCATGAACCTCTCTTCTATTTGTGTTTTTAGTTTATTCTCTATGGCTAGTGAGTAGTTTTCTTTGTAATCATTCGGGTTTGTCAAACCCCCAAACATTAGATGCACATTTGTTAGCAAGTTTTTAGGTGTTTATCATTTCGATTCCTTGTTAGACTTATCTCTTGATGGATATTTAAAATACATGTTTTATTTGGTGATTAATGAGTTGTTTAAATGCGAAAGCTAAAAATTAATTTGTTAGTCATTCTTTACGAATTTGTTTATGGATTTGTTTGGCCTTGAGCTAGATATAGTGAAAGGATTTATTTCATGTATTTTAGATTCCATCAACGAGAATATTTTGTTTGGATGAAAATCTAGCATTATATGTGTAATTTGTGAAAGTAGATTCACCTTTCAAGAAATCGATTTGTATGAATATTATCTTTGTGTAATTAATCGGTTAGTTTATTAGGAGAATTCCGACTATCTAATCTTTTAATTTAAAAGAAAGCAAGTCGAAAGAGGAGTTTGTAACACTTGATTATATTTTCTTAACCTTCAACTATGTTATGTTTAATTTCTAGTCATCTAATGTGCGGGGGGAGTAAACTTGAATGATTACATTTTATTCTCTGATTTTAAACATTTGCAATCGTTTAATCTTAGTGCATTATTTTATATTCAAGTAGCATTTAGTGAAATAGTTTTTAATTGAGTAATAGTTTCTAAATTTGGTATTTCGTTTTCTCAAAAATCAAATCATTTTCATTTAGGCTAATTATTGACAACAAGTTTATTATCATCATTCTACACTGTGTCCTCGAGATCGATAACTCGGTTCTTGCCATTTATATGCTAGTAAATGATAGGTACACTTGCCTACTTGTCTATTAGTTCTTGTTTTTGGTATATAACCATTAAGACATCAAGTTTTTGGCGCCGTTGGCGGGGACACGGTGATTTTGAGAACAACTTTTAGTCTCTATATTAGTCGATCCTTGCGTGTTGATTTATCATCGAGCAAGTTATCTTTTTGTTAATTTTCTTGTACAATCTCACTTGTTGTTTTTCTCGTGTGTTGTACGTGTTTATGAAACGTATCTCAGATCCGGACCTTGTCAAGCCATATTCCGACCCGGAAAGGATCATTCAAAGAAAGAACCGACAACTCCACGTAGATATACCGGGTCCTAGTTTCGGTGAAAGGACACCAATAAGTGCATCTTCAAGGACTTTTAAAGAAGGGTGTTCGGAACCTCAAACTCCCGTCACACCTTTTTCGGAACCCAAAATCGAGTCACCTCCCGAATCTCCTCCAACTACTCGAATGGCGGATAGACGATCTATTCGGGAGAGAAAGAAACCATCAAATGCGGGTACGAGATCCGCAATTGTAAACCCGGCGGTTCAAGCGGTTCACTATGAATTTAAATCTCATTACCTCACATACCTTAACCAAATGTTACCATTCGAGGGGTATGAGACGGAAGATCCCAATGACCATATAACCGCTTTTCTTGATGTTTGTGATATGATAAAGATTAGAGAGATGCCGGAGGAGGCGCTTCGACTTAGGTTATTTCCTTATACACTCCGGGGCGAAGCTAAAGAATGGTTTAAATCATTGGATCCGAAATCTATCACAACATGGGAACAACTAGTGGATGAGTTTTTGATGAATTTCTTTCTGCCTTCCAAAACTTCAAAGCTTAAGAGTGACGTCAATAATTTTGTTCAAATGACGGATGAAACTTTGCACAAAGCATGGAAAAGGTACAAAGGTCTTTTGAGGCGATGTCCACATCATGGGTTGGACTTAGATGATCAAATCCAAACATTTTATGATGGCCTTGATGTGGGCACAAGAAATTCTTTGGATGCGGCAGCAAGGGGGGAAATTTTGGATGAAACCCCCGAGGAAGCGAAAAGGTTGATTGAGAAAATGGCATCAAATGGGAGCCATTACAATGCTTCTCGACGAAGGGACGTTCCTAGTGCCTCTCGTCAACTCGATGCATTTGAACAATTAACTACAACCGTGGCGAATATGGGCAAACAACTTGCAATCTTGGCTAAACCTCAATCGGCGAAACATGTGGAGGTTACTGCCAACTATGCGGTGGTCCTCACACCGCAAGTGATTGCCAACAAAAGATTAGCCTTCTTCAAAGACCATCTTCAGCCAATGTTGTTCAAGAGACTTGTCAGTTATGTGGGGGGCCACATTCGGCTAGGGATTGCAATAATGAGGAGATTTATGCGATGCATGGGCAAGCAATGTGGTCTTAAGGGGACAAGTACGATTATCGGCCGCCATACCAATTGTATTATCATCTGGAACAATAGGAATCACCCCAATTTCCGATGGAGGCAACCCAATGACCAACAAGTATCATCATTGGGAATGGGAGGCGCTAGTTCATCAAACCAACGCCAACAAATTAACTCTCATCCATCATCATCCGTGAATAAACCATCAATGGAAGAGCTTTTAATAAGGTACACCGAGAGCAACGATAGTCTTATGCGAAACCAACAAGCCACCATCTAAGACCTTGTTAATCAAATGGGTCAATTGCAAAAGACGATGTCGGAACGAGAGAAAGGGAAGTTGCCATCTTCAATCGAAGACAACCCGAGGGGTCATGTCAACGCCATCACGTTGAGAAGTGGTAAAACAACTCTAAACCCTAACTCTTTTGCTTCTAACAATGTTGTTTCTGATGATGGACAGATTGAAGAGGAGACGGTGACGGACAAAGCACAAGATCAATGTCAAGAAAGTACCGTGCAAGTCCCCACTCCTGTTCAAACTCAATCCAAAGCACCGATGACGCCTTACAAGCCACCGGTTCCATATCCTCCACGCTTGAGGAAAGAGAAGATGGAAGAGCAGTATGGTAAATTTCTTGATCTTTTCAAGCAATTACATATAAATTTACCATTTGTTGAAGCTCTTAGAGAGATGCCGAAGTACGCTAAGTTCCTCAAAGATCTTCTCACAAACGAAAAGAAACTTGAGGATCTTTCAAGCGTCACAATGAATGAGGAATGTTCGGCCATTCTCCAAAATAAAATTCCCGAAAAGATGAGTGATCCGGGTAGCTTTACTTTACCTTGTTTGATTGGTGATTCTTCGATTCGTAATGCACTTGCCGATTTATGCGCTAGCATCAATTTGATGCCATTCTCGTTATTTAAAAAGTTGGGATTAGGTGAATTAAAACCAACGAGAATGAGCATCCAACTAGCGGATAGATCGGTAAAGTATCTGAAGGGTATTGTGGAGAATTTCTTAGTGCGTGTTGATAAATTCATTTTTCCTGTCGATTTTGTGGTGATGGATATGGCCGAGGATAGTCAAGTTCCTCTCATTTTGGGTCGTCCATTTTTGGCCACTTCAAGAGCCGTTATCGATGTTTTTAACAAGAAATTAACTTTGAAAGTTGGTGACGAGGAGGTCACATTTGACCTCGACCAATCTATGCGTCACTCATCCACTAATGATGACTCTTGTTATTTCGTTGATACCTTACACTTGTCTTTTGAGAAGGATTGTGTGCAGGAAATGTTGGATGAGCAAGCGTATGACTCGGACACGGATGGATCCCATGCAAGTTTGGGGGATATGGATTTTGACCCCAATCAAGACTTGCATGAAGTGATGGAAATGATGAAAGAGGAGCCAACTCCGATGAATGATGAGTTTATTGAGGTTACGAATGAGGTGAGTCAAGGATTAAAATCATCAATTGAGGATCCACCCACTTTGGAATTGAAAGACCTTCCTCCACATCTTGAGTATGCCTTTCTTAAAGGCAAAGATAAGCATCCGGTTATAATTGCAAAGGACTTAACCAATGAGGAGAAGCTTAAGTTGGTGGAGATGTTGAAGGGACACAAACGAGCCATAGCTTGGAAGATTACAGATATCAAAGGTTTGAACCCCTCATATTGTACTCACAAGATCCTCATGGAGGATGACTATAAGCCGGTGGTTCAACATCAAAGGAGGCTAAATCCTAAAATGCTAGAGGTTGTAAAGAAAGAGATGATAAAGCTTTTGGATGCGAGAATGATATACCCGATTTCGGATAGCCCATGGGTTAGCCCCGTGCAAGTTGTCCCAAAGAAGGGGGGTATGACGGTTGTCACGAATGACAAAAACGAGTTAATCCCGACAAGAACGGTCACCGGTTGGAGGGTTTGTATCGACTACCGCAAATTGAATGACGCCACTAGGAAAGACCACTATCCATTGCCTTTCACTGATCAAATGCTCGAAAGGTTAGCGGGCAACGAATTTTATTGTTTCTTGTATGCTTTTTTCGGGTATTTTCAAATACCAATAGCACCGGCGGATCAAGAGAAGACGACCTTCACATGTCCCTATGGCACGTTCGCATACCGAAGAATGCCCTTTGAGCTCTGTAATGCACCCGCAACATTTCAAAGGTGCATGGTTGCCATATTTCATGAGATGATTGAGAATTGTATGGAGGTATTTATGGACGACTTCTCGGTTTTCGGTAACTCTTTTGACTCTTGTCTTGATAATTTAAATGCTATGCTTTCTCGTTGCGTTGAGTCTAATCTCGTTTTAAATTGGGAAAAATGTCATTTTATGGTAAAAGAGGGCATAATTTGGGTCATAAAATTTCAAATGTGGGAATGGAGGTCGACAAAGCAAAAATTGAAGTGATTTCAAAACTTCCTCCACCCACATCGGTCAAATCCATTAGGAGTTTCTTGGGCCACGCCGGTTTTTACCGACGTTTCATAAAAGATTTTTCAAAAATTTCAAGGCCAATGACTCAACTTTTGAAAAAAGACGCCCCATTTGTTTTCTCTAAAGAGTGTCTAGAAGCAGTTAACTCTTTGAAAGAGAAATTGATCACGAGTCCTATTATGGTGGCTCCGAATTGGAGCCTTCCTTTTGAATTAATGTGCGATGCTAGTGATTTTGCAGTGGGTGCGGTCTTAGGACAAAGACGAGGAAACCGATTTCAACCCATCTACTATGCGAGCAAAACCTTGAATGATTCCCAAGAGAACTATACCACCACCGAAAAGGAACTACTAGCGGTGGTTTTTGCTTTTGACAAGTTCCGGTCTTACTTGATCTTATCCAAGACGGTGGTGTTCACGGATCACGCGGCGCTTAAGTATCTATTCAACAAGCAAGTTGCAAAGCCAAAATTGTTAAGATGGATCCTGCTCCTTCAAGAATTTGATATCGAGATAGTTGATAAGAAAGGAGCCGAGAACGTGGCGGTGGATCATCTTTCGAGGCTAGAGAACCCTTCTCTAGAAAAGCTAGACGAGTATGAGATCAACGATCAATTTCCGGATGAAGCACTCATGATGGTGATGAGTGAGGAGATCCCATGGTTTGCTGACTATGCAAACTATTTAGTCGGTGACGTGTTATTAAAAGGGATGACACACCAACAAAAGAAAAAGTTTTTCAAGGATTTAAAATTTTATTTTTGGGATGATCCTTACTTATTTCGTGTATGTGCAGATCAAATCATCCGAAGATGCGTGTACGGAGAGGAAACAAAGAAGATCTTGCCTCATTGCCATCAAGGAGCAACCGGCGGCCACCATGGAGTAATCACCACCACAAAGAAAGTCTTCGATGCCGGATTTTATTGGCCAAGCATCTTCAAGGATGCCAGTGAATGGGTAAGCACATGTGATGCATGTCAAAGAGCAGGTAATATCTCTTTCCGGAATGAGATGCCTCAAAACTCAATCCAAGTGTGTGAATTATTCGACATTTGGGGCATCGATTTCATGGGACCATTCCCCTTATCTCATGGCAATAAATATATCCTTATTGCGGTTGATTATGTGTCGAAGTGGGTCGAAGCACAAGTGTTACCAACGAATGATGCTAGAGTTGTGGTCAAGTTTTTAAAACGACTATTTTCACGCTTCGGTGCTCCTAAAGCTTTGATAAGTGACAGGGGCACTCATTTTTCAAATTCTCAACTTGACAAAGCATTGCAACGCTATGGGGTAACTCATAGATTTCCAACGGCGTATCACCCACAAACGAGTGGGCAAGTTGAAGTCACAAACCGAACGTTGAAAAGAATTTTAAAACGAACGGTTGGCCAAAACAGAAAAGAGCGGGCGGACAAACTTGATGACGCCCTTTGGGCTTTTAGAACCGCCTACAAAACTCCAATTGGCACAACTCCTTTTCGGTTGGTATATGGTAAGACTTGTCATCTTCCCGTGGAATAAATGAATTGGATGAATTGCGCGAAGAGGCATACGAGAGTGCCCGTATCTATAAAGAAAAGACAAAAAGATTACACGATAAGCGCATTCGTAACAAACAATTCAAGGTCGGAGACAAAGTTTTGTTATTTAATTCAAGATTAAAATTGTTTCCCGGGAAGTTACGCTCTCGATGGTCCGGCCCATTCACGATCGCCCAAGTGTTTCCATATGGAACCATGGAACTCGCACAACCCGAAGGCGAGAATTTTAAAGTGAATGGACATCGTTTGAAGCATTATTTGCCAGACCGATCAAGGGATGAGGGTGGAGAGATCATTAATTTGATCTCTAACTGTGACACCCTTGCCACAACAACCACCATTTACAAAACACCCAGGATTAATTACCAACATACCATAAAATAATGATCTGATAACCTAATTAGAGTGCGGAAGCATTAAAATAAATAATTAAGGTAATGCAACAGTGTCAAACACCCTACAGTGCTACAAGGTACCGAATCTAAGTCTACATACTCAAAGTTTATTACAATCATCCCAAAATATATTACAACAATTTTCCAAAGCATAGTTACCGATTGAGTAGTAGAAATCTTCCAAGAACTTCACACATGACCTAACTAGAAGGTCCGGCAGCAGACTTTCCCTTTCCTGTAAAAATAAAGCAACTGAGAGGTAAGCGAATGCTTAGTGAATACACAGATTACACATTTTATAAATCTTTATGAAGCCCCAAGGGTAACACCGATGACAAACATCGTATACCCTCTTCGTACGCCAAGTACAGAACCAGAGCCGCAGCCCCTTCGAGCCCAAAGCTCGGCATAAAACATACCATCTGAGACAAACGTACGATCGGGGATGACATACTGCCTACCAGAACCTCGGAGGGATCAGCTCCAGGTCATATAGCGCAGTAACATCGGAGTAATTCATGCGACCCACCGGTCCATCACTAGATGCACAACAATCGAACGGACATGCAACAAGTATGAATGTGCATCTAAATCTACGCAAGTTAGTAGAATTCCAAACAATAAATGAAACAACAGGTCTCAGCAGGCAAAGCTAACATAAAACAGATATAAACATGTGAAATCTAATGTACTCACAGTGGGTGCGTTAGTTAATTTCAATCAATTATATTTCTCCTCGGGCTTTCAACCGGATTCACAAAGTACCCCAATGTGGATTAAGCAACACCACAAGGGACCTGTAAGTCAGTTTTAACAACATATTGTGTCAGTCATCGTTTGATTTCGATAAAACCTTAAATTTATAAGTTTTGCAATATTCGATCCCCATTTCGGATCCAAGGTAAATTCAAATCCAACTTCGGGCCATATCCGAATCCAACACTTGGAATTTATTTTACGCGTTGACTATATGTTTCATAGTAAATATTCGAGTTTAGAGAGTGGGTTTTCAATTTTAGGCATTAAATTCGAATTCCATGTATTAAATTCGAGCATGTGTACAATTATATGCATCCAATTCGAATTTGAGGGTTAAATTCGAACCCTTCCTTCGAATTTGAGGGTTAAATTCGAACCCCCCTTCGAATTTGAGATTAAAGTCGAAGACCATGAGTTAAATTCGAATATATATACTCGAATTTAGTACCAAAATCGAGTTTGTTCTTACATTTCGACTTTGTTCTTGGCATTCTCGAATTTGTTCATCTTTACAGCTTTAAATCATGCATATCTAAGCCTAAAATCACTGATATGTCATGTATTAAGCCTAGTTTCGATTCTATTATACATACACTATCATATTCTAGTTAAAACTCAAGCTAAATTAGCTAAAAATGATAAACTCGAATGCATATCTTCAAAACCGAAAATGTAAGAGCTTAAAAGGGTCGATTCTTACCTCAATTCGTACAAAACCACGAATGCAACCGTAGATTGTTGTAGTACTCCTCGAGATCTTTCCGATGACGTATAAATCTCGATAATCGGCCGGTCGGTCTGAGAGATAATCTAGAGAGAGTTTCTAGAGAGAGAGAGAGAGAGAGAGAGATGGTGAAAAATGAAAGGCTTGGCCTTTTTATTCCCATTTTCATCATTTTGCACATTTCACCCCTCAATTTAACCGGTTCCATAAAATACTGATTTACTCTTAGTTTTATCATTACTAACTTTTATAATTCATAATACTCCATATTCATAATTATTAATTCTCAAATTTCATAGCTTCTTAAAATAGCAACCAACTTTGATAAAAATACAATTCAACTTAAATCACAAATTTTTAAACTAATACACCTCAAATACAGAAATTTTAACATCAGGATGTTACACTAACCACAGTTGAAATGGCGAGTGTGAGTCGAGCTTGGGACTCGTTAATAAACAAGCATTCTATCCCGTATTTTAGCCTTTGTATTTGGTTTGTCAAAACTTTATTTTCTCGTAGTTAACATTGTTGCAAATAAAGTTTTTCTTTTAATTTTGCGCTAAAGCCCCTTTTGTTTAAATGTTTAGGTAGTTAGTAATAACAATAAATAATAATAAATAAAAGAAATAAAAAGAAATAAAAATAAAAATAATTTGTGCAAACAGGTGGTGTAATCTCAGAAAGTTGGTAGCGACGCGGCCAGTAACTGTATAGCGACGCGACTTTTGTTGCCTTTTTTCCTTCCGATTACAGTGTCTTCATCGCGGCGCGACAGGTAAGACCATAGCGACGCGACGTTTGTCGCCCTATTTTGCTTCCATTTACAGGTTCTTGTTCGCGGCGCGACTGACAGGCCCCTCGTGGCGCGACCCTGTCAGTCCGGATACAACCCTAGCCGCCTGATACATTCACAGAACACAACTTCCACACCCCAAAACGCTCCATCTGCGAAATTTTGACCCAAAAACTCCATTTTCTTCCAAGTATATCTTCATCTTTCTCTCCTTTCTCCTAAATCAAAGGTATGATGTTCATTGCATATCTATTTCATCTTTGGTAAGTTTTTTCTTCATGAAATGTGGTTTTCATATGTCTCCATTATTTCTTGATGAATCTTTTTGCTTGTTTAAAGGAATGGTAGAATCTTTATGCTCTCTTCAAGTTACTTGCCTTTAGTTGATAGATTTTTTTGCATATGCTTTGGATAATGGTTAAGGAGTATTGTTGATGTTGCAATTTTTTGTTGAGATGAAGAATGAGATTTGTTTTTGATAGGGTTCCTTGCTTAGGATCTTTATTTTTTTGGGAAGAAAATGTGGTTTACATTTAGAGAAATTGCACTCTTTTTATAATTTTTGCACTTTAATTGTGTTGATTGAGTGATTTCTCTTGAGATAGAGTGTGATGTGGGAAGTATGGATTTTTAGAATGAATCTTGCTCTTGAATGTGGAAATTGTACATGTTGTGATTGGATTCATTTGTGTTTTGTAGAATGGCGGGTCTTGGAAAACGACTTAGGGGTTCGGGTTCCCGTTCGGGGGCCCATGATGAGGATATGCCGATAGCCGTGGGTGATTCCCACCCATTTTTAAACTTTGGTAATGTGGCGTCGACACGCCGGAAGGAATCCTATAAGAAGGCAATGAAGACCATCCAAAAAAGGGAAATTTATCCGGGTCGTCTGGTCGATTGGGACTTTCTGAGAACGGTCGAACGAGCTGGTCATCCAGGTTTAGCCACGCAATTACAAGACAAATTCAAGGTGGAGTTCATGAACTTCACCTCCAATGCGTGGTTGAATCTGATAAACCTGGACGAAATATCTTACGTGGAACTCACCCGAGAGTTCATGGCATCATATAGCTTCCTCCTAGGAACTTCCGATCTAAACGATAACGACAAGATCACATTTAGACTTGGTGGAGTTGAGAGATCCGTTTCTGTCATCGATCTTGCAGTTTGGATGGGGGTATACTCCCGTCAGGACGTGCGCCATCTGGACTTTGCCGACTATATTGCTACTGGATTTATCGATCGACCGGATGATTTTAGCACGCAGGATTTTTGGAGCCAAATTGCTACCAGTATGTTTGACCCCAAGACGGCAAAGGAATCTCAATTCTATGACATTATCGATCGTTTAGTTCATCGCTTCTTGACATTCACAATCGCTGGAAGGAAATAGACTCAGGAAAAGGTTTCCTTGCACGATTTGGAGCTCCTCTTCTATGTCCTCTCGCCTGAGTATCATTGTTGCGTTCCTTATCATTTAGCGGCCTTTTTAAAGACCGAATTGGAAAAAAAGGAAAAGTGCGCAATCACCGCGGGCCGTTACATTACCCGCCTAGACCGGTCATACAATTTATTGACCCCGGCTACTCTCAGTTCCATGAGAGCCTGCGCCTCGATGAAGACGATAGATGAACACTATCTGACGCAAACCAAGATAGTCCAACGGGACTATCCGGCGCAAAGGCTAATTCTTTGTAGCGGCCGATCTAGACCGAGAGGGGGGCGAGTAGAGGTAGATGAGGAAGAAGAAGAAGACGAGGATGAATTTGAAATGGAAGTGCCACAACCAGCCCGCCGAAGCTCAGCCGGTTGGGGACCACGTATTTCTACGTTGGAAGATCAGATGGCTGCCTTGGGAGTTACTATCAGGGATAGGTTTTCGGCTATGAACGTGGGGTTTTCCAATCAAACCGCAAGGTTTGATCAGATCGACTCTCGTTTAGCGGCTAATGAGGCGAGATTCGATGCTTCGGGGAACGACATGCGCGGTCTCCAAACTAACTTTGACCACTTCGCAATGTCGTCACAAAGACATTACGACCACTTTTAAGCGTTTATGCAAAGTCAAGGTTACCAAGCACCGCCTCCACCACAGTACCAGCCGCAGCAGTTCCAGCCCCATCAATACAACCAAGATCACTTTAAAGCGCCACCAGATTTTACCTCAAGCCAATTCACCGATGACCACTTAAGTTTCATGACCATCACTTTCACCAGGATTCACCGCCAGGGGCCCTTTGAGGGTCTGTTTGCAATTCTCTATCATTTTCTTTTCTTTTTTTTATTATTGCATTTTAGTTTAGTCACATTTACATTTCTGCATATTAGTTAGTTTATCTTACATTTTCTTTCTTTTTGTAGGTACATGCTCCATGTGTTGTTTCAGCTTTAATTGTTTCTCCGTGCCAATTTATGCCGCCTCGCACGCCGCAATAGGGAAGTAACTCTTTTCCATTTCTTCGTGCTTTCAATCGCTATTGCTTGACATTGGGGACAATGTCATGTTCAAGTGTGGGGTGAGGTTAGATTTTCTGAATTGGGTTTTGTTTGTTGTTTGTTCTAAGCTGCTAATTGAAAGTTAGGCCTTTTTGTCAAACTTTTTCTCTATTTTTGCAAGTTAGACTCTTAGATAATATTGTTCTAATTTAAATACATGCGAAGCTAGATGAGTTTCTTGTGGTTGTTTAAATGCTTGAGATGTTTTATGGAGTGCAATATTAGGATTCTTGGATCAAAACCACACGATTAGTAATATGACCCTCAATATTCATTTCGTGAGACTTGAGCCTAATAGCATACACTTCTTATGCTCACTATTGTTTCTGTGTGTTTTGTCAATGTTGTTTAATAGAAGTAGAACTTGATTTTATAATACATGTCAAAAATCACAATTTTTGAAAATTTTGGCATATTTAAAGGCTGTTTGTAGGATAACCGATTTTTTTTGTTTCTTTAATTTTCTTTTTCCCACTTATCATTCCCTTAGTAGCCCTGTTGAGGCTTTTCCCTTTCGTTTCAGAAAACCCCCATTTTCTTCCCTTTTCTAAACCGTTTCTTCTATTTCTTTGGTCCGGACGGGTACTTCTTTTGTGAAAATCAGTAGTTGGTGAAAAAAAACAAAAAAAGAAAAAGAAGAGAGAAAGTTCTAAATTTCCCCAAATCAGTCCAAGATCTCCAGTGTAGAGTCTATTAATCGAAGGCTCGACGAGATTGAATGTCTCCCTTCGTCCAAATTTCCCCAAATCAGTCCAAGATCTCCAGTGTCGAGTCTATTAATCGAAGGCTCGACGAGATTGAATGTCTCCCTTCCAAGTCCAAATATGTATCTTTCTCTCAATTTAAATTTCTTACTATTAGTTAGTAATAAAGTGAGGTTGCTGTCATTCCTCAAATTGTGGAAATAACTCCTGATTTTTAGGAGAAGTTGTGCCCGTCTTGTCTCGTGTCTTCTCTTTTATTTCCTAATTTTTTTCTTTTTCTTTGTCTTTTTCTTTTTCTTTTCTGCCAAGCCTAGCCAAAGTCCAACCCCGTAGCCTTTTTCTATGCCAATTTTGGATTTTTAAGCGATCAAGATTTGATTTTTTGTCAAGCTTATGCCTATATTGATCAACATGAATGGCGTTGAGTGGATTGTGCAATTATACACACTTAAACCGATATACACTTGAGTGTTGAGTGAAATCCATGGTGAGGTGCTAGTTCGTGTTGGCTAGATTTTGGAATCTTTGATGTTGTGCATACTCTAGTTTTTGCATCTCTTTGAATGATCACATCTTTACTCGTTGGGCTTCAATTGTATTTATTTCGGATCTTTATTGTTTAGGAGTCTTTCTTGTATGTTTGTAGAGAGAGTTTGTCGAAAAGGCCGTTTTAAATTTCAATAATGCAGTTTGCTTGACGACAAGCAATGTTCAAGTGTGGGGTATTTTGATGCAACGCTTTTCGGATATATATATTTGCGTCACTTTTACCCCTAGTTTTTCCGGTTTTTATCTAAAACACATTTATATCGCATCCATTTATGCTATATTCATGTTTTCAGGTTGTTTGAAGCCGTTGCTCCCAATTCGGAGAGTTTTCCCTCCTCTACGTGAATAGAAAGGAAAGAGCTGAACATTTGTGCAGTTCCCTGAGCAGAAGGTTGGTCGCGGTGCGACCATCTTGAACTCGCGTCGTGACTTTTCGTGCCAATCCTGGTAATTAGAAGCAGAAACATGATCGCGTCGCGACCAGTTACCACCTAGCGGGGCGACTTTCAGCAGCAGCATCTGACCATATCGTACAATTGGCAGTAGCGACGCGACCCTATCCTTTGTCGCTGCGCGACCATGTGTAGATCTGATGCTATTTAAACATCTTTTTCTCTGAAATTGAAGTGACACTTGATACCTAGGGTTTGGAGTTGGAGGCTACGAATTTTCTCCTGTAGAGAGCACGTGAATGACTGAAAGTTGATGCAAGTGGAGTTATTGTGACAATCATTGGGGGAGTTTTCTTTGTAACCATCGTTTATTTGCATGAACCTCTCTTCTATTTGTGTTTTTAGTTTATTCTCTATGGCTAGTGAGTAGTTTTCTTTGTAATCATTCGGGTTTGTCAACCCCCAAACATTAGATGCACATTTGTTAGCAAGTTTTTAGGTGTTTATCATTTCGATTCCTTGTTAGACTTGTCTCTTGATGGATATTTAAAATACATGTTTTATTTGGTGATTAATGAGTTGTTTAAAAGCGAAAGCTAAAAATTAATTTGTTAGTCATTCTTTACGAATTTGTTTATGGATTTGTTTGGCCTTGAGCTAGAAATAGTGAAAGGATTTATTTCATGTATTTTAGATTCCATCAACGAGAATATTTTGTTTGGATGAAAATCTAGCGGTATATGTGTAATTTGCGAAAGTAGATTCACCTTTCAAGAAATCGATTTGTATGAATATTATCTTTGTGTAATTAATCGGTTAATTTATTAGGAGAATTCCGACTATCTAATCTTTTAATTTAAAAGCAAGCAAGTCGAAAGAGGAGTTTGTAACACTTGATTATAGTCATCTAATGTGCGGGGGGTGGTAAACTTGAATGATTACCTTTTATTCTCTGATTTTAAACATTCGCAATCGTTTAATCTTAGTGCGTTATTTTATATTCAAGTAGCATTTAGTGAAATAGTTTTTAATTGAGTAATAGTTTCTAAATTTGGTATTTCGTTTTCTCAAAAATCAAATCATTTTCATATAGGCTAATTATTGACAACGAGTTTATTATCATCATTCTACACTGTGTCCTCGAGATCGATAACTCGGTTCTTCCCATTTATATGCTAGTAAACGATAGTTACACTTGCCTAATTGTCTATTAGTTCTTATTTTTGGTATATAACCATTAAGACATCAGTCAGGCATAAGGATATCACAGTCCTTCACGCCCTTCTTAAGGATAGGCCCAAACTGTCCTTTGCATGGACAATTATGAATGATTTATGGGCCATGTACGACACGAGAGAGAGAGAGAACGATCACCCCCATGCTTGGTTGATCTCCAAGTTCCTTGAGAGGACAGACTCACTTTCGCCCGATTCCCTGCTATCCCCCATTTCGGCGACGTTCATTACGGCCGCCATGTTCCCTAAGGGAAGTTGACGAAGGGTTCGAGATATTCGACAAAGAGACAAATGAGTCGTATATCTAGGACTATACTGAGGATGAGAGGAGAGAGAGAGGAGAAGGCCGCCAATGAGGCGGGAGTTTGGCATTCTGAGCCGAAAATAGGTGTGTCTACCTCGCGCAGTCGAGGTAATGACAGTTTTGATTTTGACCGCATGATGAGGCGGATAGAGGATATAGCTGTGGGTCAGGGTGAGTTCCGAGAGGATGTGACCCAAAGGCTAGATGAGGTGAATGGGCGTATGACCCATGTTTATAATAGGGTTGATCACTTAGCGGGTCGTGTAGATGAGTTACAGGATGGGCAGAGAGCCCTGGCATACCAAAATGCCTACTACCAGCACCATGACTGGGCATATTGGGAGGGAGTCCGACACCACGAGGACTCCATGGCCGGTATGCCATATCAGTCTTATGAGGATTACACGATGCCCAACTACACGGCCTATAACCCTGCCATATATACTTATCAGCGCCATCCGGCGCATGGCAGGCAGGACCTCCCAGACCCGATGCCTCCTCACTTGGTTCCGCCGACTGCACAGTTCACCCATGTCCAGAACCCGTGTACCGACTTCTTCAACAGCGTCTGCGGTCCTCCTCCACCGCCTCCTCATTTGAATGATCGGGTACTATCCTTCCTTATTCTTTACTTTTCTGTCTTTTATTTTATTGTATTTTAGTTTGTTATGAATTTAATTTCTTTTATTGTAATTTTCATTTATTTTTAGTTCTTAGTCGAGTCCTTTTTGGAGTTTTTAATGTTTATATAGTCTGTCAATTCTTCCCCATTTGAGTCTTGTTTGCCGATCAGGCTGTGAAGCATGATGATACTTAGAAAATACATGTGCGAGGGAATTGGCTAGTGTTGACAAGATATTTTATAATTAAGAAAAGAGTCGTAGTAATAATTAAAACTTTTGCCATGTAAAATGAATTCAAGTACGTTAAAATGTATTTGGGCTTAAATATAAGTAATGTGTCAAAAGATTTTGGAAACTCATGCAATAAGGGGGAAAACTTAATCATGTTTTTGCCTCAAAAGTAAGATAATTGTAGCTTAGATTGTTCGGGAAACTAAGTCCGTAGGGGTACCACTCATGCCTAATCCCCTAAAATCATTTGGTTTGGGAGCGGTTGACCGAAATCTCGTTACATGGACCATCTAGCTAATGTAGTGAAAAGAATATAGATAGAATCATGGTGTTAAAAAAAAAAAATTTGTCGTAAACATGCAAAGAGGAAAAAGATGGTCGAAAGACCTACATGTTTTAAGTATCGTAACCTTGAGCTAAAAGGGTATTTTCAAAAGTGAGATACATTATATAAATTCTAAGAGAAGTATATTTTAACTAAAAACGTCTTCAATTTACATGTTAAGAATTTTAATGCATTAGTACCTTGACATAAAATTCCTAGACTCACTGCCAATACATGCTCGTTCTTAGTTAGTTCTGATTCCAAAAGCTTGTTCGGGGACGACCAAGAGTTAAGTTGGGGAAATTTGATAAGTCTATAATTTATATGGTTTCTGAGTCATATTATGATCATTTTAAGCACCGATACTTTGTAAAATCCATATTATTACTCCAAGTTTGTATTTCAGGGCCAAGATGTTAAAAAAATAAATCCGAGAGAATTCAGAGCAAATCGGGCTGAGGGGGGCACAGGCATGCGCCACCTTGCGCTCCACATAGCGCCCAAACTGTCCAAATACGTTCCAGCACACGCCAGCTAAACCCTAGCCGCATCTGGGGGCAGGGGGCGCAGGCCTGCGCTAGTGCACCGTAAAAACGCGTTTTACAGCCTCTGGAATCCTAATCTCGACCTCCCTATAAATACAAGGCAAGGGGCAGCTTTGGAGAGAGTCCCCGACATGTGTGAAAGTGTGTCGAAGCCCTACCGGAGTGGATCTATGATAAGAGAACGAAGACGGTGGTTCGCAAGCTACCCAATGGCTCAGATCTGTGATTGTGACGAGCATATGATGAACGGCTAATCCCATTAGTTGTTTGCGGAGGATCTACAACTAAGTTTACTTTTCTTTAATTTCTTATGTTTTGATGTATTCGTAATAAACGAGATCTATTATGTGTATGCAAATGATAAACATTTGGCTATGATTATGATTATGTGTTGCAATTGGTAAAAGCAAGATAGTTTATCGTGGTGTTATTATTCGTGTCGAGTCCATTAGTTTAGGGATTAAGACGAGTATTAATGTTGCATACGCTATGCCGAGAGTTATTGGTTAAAACACGTTTGATTAATTTAGTCGTGCAATTGATTATGTCTATGTGATCATTGCATGAAATTATAGTAAGTAATATTTATGTCGTGGTGATTCCGTGAATGGTTATTCGTATCTTGATTGTTTATCTTCTTCGTTAGTTACTTCGTCCTTAATTTTAGTTACAAAGCAATAACAAACCATTACTCTAAACAAATCATTCAAATCCACAAATTCACAATTTAAATGCTTTCAATAAACTTATAAGGCTAATAACTCAATCCTAATTACGACCACACTCCCTGTGGATTCGACCCTTACTTCTATAGCTAAATAGTGGATTTAAGGACTAAGTCTGCGGGTCACAACGACGGCCCGTCAGCAATACGTTTAGTTGGTGATGTTGTTATAAACGTAGCCTCATGTGGTATAGTTGCATTGTTACTTGAGGGTGGTAGGACGACACATTCAAGGTTTCATATCCTAATTAACGTAGACGAGTATTCCGGGTGCTCTGTACAACCCGATAGTGACCTAGCGCATTTATTGAACAAGGCAAAACTAATCATATGGGATGAAGCTCCGATGATGCACAAACATTGCTTTGAGGCATTTGATCGTACCATGCAAGATATAATTAGGTCGCCAAACAAGAAAAAACCATTCGGAGGAAAGGTGGTTGTATTCGGAGGGGACTTCCACCAAATTCTTCCTGTCATACCAAAAGCATCCAGGGCTGATATCGTACAAGCATCGATACATTCGTCTAAACTATGGCAGAGCTGTAAAGTACTTACGCTTACACAAAACATGAGATTATCTGTAGGGTGTAACGAAACTAACATAGAAGAGACAAAGGCCTTTGCAGAATGGATTCTAAAAATTGGTGAACGTAAGATAAACGAACCAAATGATGGTGAGACGTTTGTTGATTTCCAAGATGATGTTCTTATCAAGTCGAGTGGCAATCACATTAAAGATATCGTCGAATGTGTTTATCCTTCATTTAACAATCATCAAGCCGATTCTACTTACTTTAAAGACAAGGCAATCTTAGCTCCTACAAACGAAGAAGTAGACTTGATAAACGAATACATGTTATCGTTAATTAATGACGAGGAATGTGTATATTGAAGCTTGGACTCCTTATGTCTGATGGAGGATGGTGATACGTTTGATGATCAGGTCTACTCACCAGAGGTACTGAATGCATGCAAGGTATCAGGGATTCCTAATCATAGATTTGCACTTAAAAAGATTTTCTTTGGGGACAAATTGACCATCGGATTGCCCATTCTTTTTCTATTTGAACTATTTTCTTTTTCTAACGACTGACATGTCTAATGTATGTATTTGATTCATGTGGTTTATGCATTATTGATAGATGTTATCGGAGTTGTCGACAAAGGAATGCTGAAGCGTTAAGTTGATGTCAAGAATAAACTAAAAATTACAATGGTCATCAAGAATTTGAAGCGAGCAATATTATTGCATTAATGTCGTTACTATTTTTTTTAAATATTATGCAACTTATAAACTTAGTGATAAACTAAACTTAACACTCTGGGACAACTAAGCTGAACAAATGCCTGATTATGCTTCAACTTTGAATGGATCAAGATGTGTTATTATCCTTCTTTAGTTTGCCAAAGTAAAGTAGTATAACGGTATTATCTTATAAAATTTTATTGTTTTCAAAAGAATTACTTAATATATTGTCGATAATATAACTTAACATTGACCAGTCTACCGTTTACCAGGCACACCATATCTTTCAAATTCGTTCAACGTTAGCAAACTATAGATTCAAGCACTAAAGACAGAAAACAAAGATCACAACAATGACCGAATGATTGTAGTGAGATAATAATACAGGTGTTACAGTACGTACAAATGAACGCTCAGGTCAACTATTACGTTGAAAGACCTTTACGAAAGATATTTATACTAAGCTACAACTATTATAAAAATACATAATCAGTCCCTAGACTTTAAATCCATAAACTAAAAATACATTCCTAACAATCTCCCACTTTTATGGATTTGAAGCCTAATATCCTTCTCTGTAGCCTAGTTTTCTCTCAGATCTTCTTATAACTCGGTGGCTACTCAAACGCACTTCAATCTCAGATATAAAGTCAATAGTCATTAGTTTTTCAGTCTTTGACATAACATACTTTGTTCTCTTTGTCTTATCTTCATCAAGAATCCCCTTCAATGATATCATTACCATTCTCAGGGTTCCATCAAAGTACTTATTCAGCTTCGTTATTCGCATGGCCTTCTTTTGATGATCTCTATTATTGTAAATCACACAAGGCACATCATCCAATAACACTTGATATTCCTTATACTTGTCGATATCTTTCACATCTTTTCTAGGAGCTGTCACATTTATTCTTCTCATCTCTCTTTCCATTCCAATCTGAATATATTGAATAGACATCAAGACCATCTTAGTATGCATGAAGTGGAAGACAACTTTCAACGCAAATCTACAGTTCTCTTCTCTCTTATTTCTACACAGGTCGTCAAACAGATCTACAATGTCTTCAATGAACACATGAAAAAAATCTGCCTAACTGAACTTGTATTCTTTATGACCAGTCCTGAGACCTGTGAATATAGGATAGAAGATATTCATGAATCTGTCTTTGTCAATCCTTTTCAACTCCACTATTCTTTCCCATACTCATACTTTCTTCAATGATTGTGCCTTATTTTTGTAGAAAACTTGCATAATTCACCAAGTTTGGCATATTAGGCTCAATAGCTATGAATAGCTTCAAAATTGTGAGCGGAGCCTGTTTCTTGGAAAAAATCTTTCTTTCAAGTAAATCTTCCATATATGGCATCCTATTCATTCTCTTAATGTATCCTTCGTTTTGATGTTTTGACAATTTAAGCTTCATTGTTAACTCTCAAAGAAGAGTCAACAGCATATGTGGCTTCCCAGCTTTTGGGGTTAGCTTTCACACACTCAAGTTGTTCAACGCCTCCCTCGGACCTCACCACCCTTCTTCTCACAAGACAATATAATTCAACATCATCACCAGCTTCATCATTTCCACCATCATCACCTCTAACATTTAATAGTGTACACTCCTAATATTCTCTCTCCACACCCTCACCACCCCTCTCAATATTTTCCCTCAGCACTATTTGACCCTGTTTAGCAACCCCTTCTGAAAAAAGAGAAGAAAATGATTGATTAACTAAGGAAATCATACATGTATGAATATTAATTTTAAAAGTTATTATATATTTATTTTTTATGAAAATATAAGTCGTGCTTTTTGAAATTATTATAGTCATTAAGTGTATTCCAAAAGATGTATCTTGGTATTATCCTGCGTGTAGTAAGTGTAAGGTGAAAACTACCGTGATCTAGAGGACAACAATGGTTCTGATGAAGCAGTTGAGAAACAAATTTATGAATGCATGACTTGTGTGGGCCGGTCAAGAACTAGAAGTCATTCTAAGGTAATCAATGAATTCATGATTGATGAATATTATTTCTATTACTAGTTATTAACATGTCACTTTTGCTATTGTTTTTAAACATTATCATAGATTTAAGATCCAGTTAAGGGTTCAGGATTCCACTGGATGTGTTGCATTGACGCTGTTTGATCTTGAAGCAGAGAAGGTTTGGAATACAACTGCATATGAGTTACGACAAAAATATCTGAAGGTATGTTTTTAAAATATGAATATAACATGCCAAAATTTTTAATGTATGATTGCTTATATATAACAACAATTTCAGTATGGAGATGATTACTATCCTGCTGAATTAGACTGTTTATTAGAAAAAAAAAAGTATGCCTTTAAGGTTGAAGTCAACGACTACAACCTTCAAAAGAAGTGTCGTATTTATGGAGTTTCAAGAATATCAGAAGATGCATATATCATAGTCGAGTTGAAGAAGAATTCAACTATCAACCAGGTACTTTCTTGTAAAATATTTTGAAACTAAATATTTGTTTTATAGTTCATTTATAAAACATATTATAACACAATATTTTACTATTTATTTGTTATCATTCTTGCATTGTGCATTTTAAATTACATGTTTTGAACATAATAATTTATGATTCTATACTCTTTCACACTATTTTAACTAATATCATGTTTATATTATTTGATCATATAGTCAATTTCATCAACATCACTCAATTTTGATCCGTTGGACGTTGTTTCATATGATCGAAGGAAATATAGTTTCAAATGTTCATATCAAGTTTACATCACAAATAATAGTTGTATTTCATATTTAATGTTATATATAGTATTATCAAATAAAGAATTTTGATTTATTTTGTAGGATGATGCTTCTGTGACTCGTGAAAATGATAGTATGTCAACCCCAAGCTCAAGGAAACGAAAAGTCAATAATGCTTGTGATCTTGACGACACTACACAAATGTCCACGTCAAAAATCCTTCAAAGAAGGCGGATGGGTGCATGAACACACTTCTTATACCTAAAAAAGAAAAATGAAACACTTTTGAGTTTACGTTTGAGATACTTTATCTTTGTTTCTTGGTATTTTTATCTATCGTGTCTCTTAACTTTAAGAAAACACAATTGTGATCGTTTCTAAAGATATTGGATTTGACATTATTATTTGTTTAAAGGTATTGAATGTTTTCTCATATAATTAGTATAATTGTTTGTTTTTTTTTTCTTATATGTATGAATTTGAATTTCATTGTTACTTGATATTTTGCAACTTTTTTTGGTTTCATGTGTTGCATGTTTGATGTTAAAAGTTGAATTTTAGAAACTTAAATACGCACATGGTAATATTATATATTATTATATTGGTTAAAATTATGTTTGAGGACATGAATTTTTAATTTTATAAAACATTGACATTTTTTACTATGGCTCAAAATCTTAAAACAATGATTTAATAATGTACAGTTTTAACTTAATCATAAAATACTGATTTAAGAATAATATTATATAAAAAGGGTTAATTACAAATTTCGTCCATGTGGTTTATTAGAAATTATGGATTGAATCCTTTAACTTTAAAAATTACACTAACAGTCCTTATGGTTGAAGTTTTGTTACGGATATGGTGTTTTGGCCATTTAAAATGACCAATTTGTCCTTCATTGTTTAATAATTATCATTAGTGTTTTTCTATTGATATTTCTATTATTATTAAATAATAGACTAATCTAAAAAATTATAAATACCAGTAAAATTAATTTAATATAAAAGACATAAATTTGAATTATAATTATTAATAAAGACAAATTCATAATAATTATTATTAATTAAAAACTAAAAAAAATAATGTTTTGAGTTTATATTTTTTTTACTTTAAAAAAAGTAAACATTTTTTAAATAAAAAATAAATGTAAAAATAGTCAAAAAGTATTAAAAACATTTTTGACATTTTTAAAATTTTTACATAAACAACTTTTTAACACTTTCAATAAACGTTTAAAAACATTTTTATAGTTTAAACATTTTGAAAAAAAATTGTTAAAAAACTTAAAAGATTTTGAAAAACTTTAATTGTTTTGAAAAGTTTAAAATTTTTAAAAAGTTATTTTTTGAATGTTTTCGGAAAAGTTATAGAAAACTATCAAAAAGTTCAAAAACTTCAAATTATTTGTTGTTCGTCAAAATGTTTGATTTTCTTTTTTCTTATTCATGAAAACGTTTAATTTTTCAACAAAAAAATCAATAAGGAAACCTAAAGTCAAAATACTATTTTGTTTTTAGTTTGTAATCATCAAAATGATGAAATAAAAATTTATATGTTTTTATAGATGTTTTAATCCTTATTAGAGGTCATTTAACGTAATAAGCATAAAAATGAATACTTAATAATAATAATAATTTATTTTATAATTTACAAAAGGTTTACATTTTATTTTAAGAAATCTAAACTCAAAACGTTGTTTTTTAGTTTTTAATTAATAATAATAATTATTTGTATGTTTTTTAAAATGTCTTATCATTTATTTTCATGTGTTCAACACTAAATTAATTTTACTGATTTTTAAAATTATTTTGAATTATTTTATAGTAATAGAAATAATAATCAAAACAATATTAATATTAATTATTAAAAGGGTAAAATGATCAATTTAAATGACCAAAAGACCATATCTGTAACAAAACTTCAACCACAAGGACTGTCAGTGTAATTTTCAAAGTTAAAGGACTCAATCAATAATTTATAATAAACCACAGGGACGAAATTTGTAATTTACCCTATTTTATATTTAAAATGAGGCATCATAAATTTATATATGAAATGAGATATTATGAAATCAATCTTTTGATATAATATTTTACTTTGACAAATATACATCATAAGTTTATTTTATAATTTAATAGTTTATTTGATTTTAGTTTAATTATATATTTTAAATCAAAAGTATCATAATTTATAAAATGAAACATTAAAATAAATGAATATGAACTATGTATTTAAACATAATACGGATAAACTAAGTTATAACTCTTTATAAATAAATAATAGACAGTGACGGATATAGGATTTTCGGTCGTTGGTGGCATAAATTTGAGCTATGTTTTTGATTTTATAATTTTATAAATTAGATTAGTCATGTCGGGTATACAAACGATAATATTAATTGAAATTTTAAAAAATATAGTATTGAATAAGAATAATGGTATTTAGTTTGCTGAAATGAACTACAATTATAAATAAACTTATTGGGTATTTAATTTTAGGATTTATATTATTAATTGATTATGTTTTTATTTGTTAGATTGAATTGTAAATAATTATACTGCACGTTTATTTATTTGACTAAACGTTATAAAATTTTTTGTTTAATTATTTTAATAAATGTTTTAATATTTGAAAATCATAGTTACACATTAAAAAAATCACCGGTTGTACAAACAAATTTTCGTAAAAAGTTACTTACAAAACAAAGTTATTTGCGATTTTGCGGAATGACCGGTGGCACGTGCCACCCATGATAATCACTTGGGTCCGTCCATGTTTTTAGATTTTACGTTACAAAAAAAATTTGGTAACAAAATTGTTTTTGTACTTTTAAATGTTACGTTACCTGTTACGTTACAAAAAGATTTGGTCACGAAATTTCTTTTTGTACTTTTTAGATATTACGTTACCAGTTACTTAAAAAAAACATTTGGTAACAAAATTATATTTTTGTACTTTTTATACTTTTACATATTACGTTACCAAAAGATTTCGTAATGACCTCGCTGGAGTAAACGGTATGCATACCCCGATGATGACCAGGTTTGCCACCGGAGATGCAAGCCGGTAGGCACACACCACCCCCTCCCATCGGCCCCGAGCAATACCCACCCTGCCCTGACCCGACTTTCCCTTCTCGCCCCGACTTCCTCCCTCCCTCTCTCTCTCTCTCTCTCAATCTTCATTGTGTAGTGAGTATTGAAATAAAACGATACTTATTTTTACCCATTTATAATATAGAAAGATAAAAATGATTTGAAAAAAAAAAACTGATATAACACTGATTTTACTAAATAGATAAAATTTAAGAAATATGAACGTTCCACTACTCCCATCACACTAATGAAAGATTCATATAAGGTACACATACATAGAAAAGCTACTTTGTAGGGTCAATCCATAATTAGAGTCCTTTGGTATTTTGGATTCAGCCAAAATAGTATTTTGAATATGGCAAATTAGTACCACGAAACAGCTCATGCCCATATGAGAAAAGGACATACTTTCATGCTATGTTTTTTACTCGAAAATAGAATGAAATAACGCTATAATTGTACGTTTCACTTATTATAAATACAAACTTTTTCGAGTTTTATAGGCCGTAAAGATCCACAAACATCGGCATATGACGAATAGTATTATCGTTCAGTGAATTCTTTGGTAATTCACAACTTAAAAGTGAATATAATCTTTTAAATGCAAAATAAAAAAAGGGTTATGTGGAAAGGTAATGTAGTTTACCTCACTTTCTATTCGGGTTCTGAAATAGTTTTATCCCAGTTAAAGGTAACGAACTGATAAAGTCTTGAAGAAAGTCCATTTTCACCTTGTTAATAAAGAAAACATAATGACAAGTTTTCATTGACTAATTGATATCAAATTAGTCTATATACCCACGTTTAACATGGATATAAATTTAAAATATTAATTTTATTAATCTTATAGGATAAATTTTATAAATATTTTTTATCAAATTTATAATATGTACTTATATAAGATAATAAAGTTAAATATAAATATAAATTCAAATTCAAATTTGAGTTTATATGGGTCATTCTATACACACACCCTCGTCTTGCTAATTACACACCTCCTCTTTATTTTCTCTAATCATTATATAATTATTAGTTGATTTGATTATTAATTATTAAATCTATTCTATCTATACTATTAAAAGAGTAACTATAGTCTTCTATTGTGAAGCCACGTGTCATCACCATGGATCGACACGTGGCAATTATGGGTTTTAGAAATAATAGAGAAATGTAATTTAATTCTATCCAAATCTAATATAATCTACTTTTCAATTAAATCAAATCAAACAAAATTAAATACTCTACTAACTTATTGAATATAATATAATATAGTAAAATTTTAAAAAATATAAAAAAAAATTACTATTCATATATATTTATATAGTTTTGTTTAAAAAATAATATTTATATCTTTACCTTTTATTTTATTATATTTTATATATATTAAAAATATCCGCGTAATACGTGGGTAATAAACTAGTTACTATTAAATGATTATCGAATGATTTGATTATATAATAATTATATAATTAATAAACATTAATCATTTAATCATTATTAATCAATGATTGTTGATGAATTATATAAAGTAAATTACACAAATAGTCATTGTACTTTATTTTATATTACTATCTACTTTTTTGAATTTTATCTACTTTTTCATCCGAATTTTTTTTCTTTTTCTCGTTTGAAAAATTATAACAAAAAAGATAATTTAATGATTTCATAAATTACATAATACCCTTGATTAAATAAATTTGTACAAAATATCACTCCAATGGTACATGCTCATTACATTTAAATTATGGTCTTGTTTATACGCAAGTAACACATCTTTATACAAATCTTCTCATCCATTTTTTTGTTTTTTTATGAAACGCCAGTTATACCCACAAATAATCGGCATTGGATGACCTTTTTGGCAGATCAAGTTTTATCAAACGATTTTCATGTACATGTGCGATTGTGAAGGATTCATTTTCAGCACATGGGGTTGACCAAAGAGGAAAATACGTCTTGATGTCTTCATCTGTTAAACAATAAAGAATGCACTCATACTTATTAGCAATCAAAATTTTAGAATCAGACATAAACAACCAATGATGACTTTGTGCAAATCCGAAACTTTTCCAATTTAAATATTCTTTCACTCTTCTGTAAGCGATGATTGTTTTGCAATGTCTTATTTTTACGTAACTCCTCCAATAATTCACCACGTACTGTTGGTCATTTGTCATGATGTCGACCTATGACAACAGTTATTGATCGAAAACCACAATTACCATCACCTTCAACATCTTTTATGCCGATGACATACGGTTAAAAAATGATGGAATTTCATTCATGAGTGGATGGTTGTATCGTATTGATTCCTATATAAAATTGAAGATAACAATTCTTAATATCAATCATCCAATATACCGGATACATGATAATCAATATCATACATTATATCTGGATTGTTGGTGGATGAGAATAATAGTCATCTTGTTGTGTAAGATCGTGATGAGCGTATATATATTGCCATGAACTTGCCGGTTCCTAACGGTTATCATAAAACAAAAGGAATCTGATAGATAATGAAAAACATAACTAAACATAAAAATAATTATTTTATACATGTATATACGGATTGCGATACGCATATTCACTATGTCTTGGTGGCTCGTGTTGGGGTTGTGGATCGCGATACACGTATTCACTATGTCTTGGCAGTTCGTTCAAGTCAATTGACGCGACATAGCTTGTTTGCCCTTGTTTGGACGACCACGAGTAATTTTTTGGACAGAATGTTCACCAACAGATTTGGTGGTTGAAAAAATTATCCCCTTCGTCTAGAGTGCATCAACCATTTGTAACGAATGAACAAATCTTTCTTTAAATAAAAGTCAAGTTCATGTGCACATGGTAACCCATCACTGGTACAAAGTTTACACCCACAATTATCAGCCGTCATATATTCTATGTTGTTAAGCGTTGTAGACCGATGTAATTATTTACATAAATGCCTTCTGATGAAAATTAAACCAATTTATCCCACTTGTGTTGAAATAAATTTCAACCTTGTAGATTAAAACGTGGTCGGTATTTCTTTAAAATATTGGGGATATATCATCTACATAGCAATTTGTTGGATTGTGGAAAAATGATTGTGCACACTTTCATTAATGCCAACTCCCTGTCTGTAACAATCACTTTTGGTTGAACATCTGGATTTATCATTGATTTTAGTTGGTTCAACGCCCAAACATAATTTGTTGTTATTAGCCTATGCATTATGACGTAACAAATACAAAACGTCATATTGGTTGAAGTTACGCTAACTATTTGTAAAAGTGACATACTATATCTGTATGACAATATAAGTTATATGATTAGAAAATAAAATTAATAATAAATATTTAAAATAATGTATAAATAATAATAACAATTAACTTTTTAAATTAATATTTAATATTTAAAACTGAAAGTAAATTACATAGTTGAGGACCAAAATTGTTATTGAGAAAAGACTAGTGTTTTTAGGGACCATTTTCATAATTTTTAAAGACTAGAGACCAAATCCATAATTTTGAACAAATCATAAATACCATTTTTGTCATTTACTCTAGTAATATTGTTTCTAACCGGAAGTTCGGGGACAAAACAGGGACCATTTTTGTAAATAACACAAAAAAATTGATTTGAAAAATGAGGGTGTGTGTCATTAGCATGAGGGTGTGTGTCATTAGGATGCAGGACCCACAACATAAAAAAAACAAAAAAAACTAAAGATGATGTGACAGTAGGGGGTGTGTCATAAGTATTTATGAGTCCCCACATCACAAAAAAAATAAAAAAAAATAAAGACGATGTGACAATAGGGAGTGCGTGATAAGTATATGTGGATCCCACGTCTCTTAGAAATAATATATTGATGTGACATTTATGGGACTCACACCACTAATCAAGTAATTAAGAGGAATGAGATGTGCAATTAGTATGATTAAAGGAATTAGGGGGTGTGTGTATAGCAACATCCTTTATATTAGATAAGATTTAGTTTAGATTTAGATTTGATTAAATACTATTAAAATTGTTTTTTATATGGATTAATCATCAAGAAATTTACCATAAAATACAAATTTGACAATAAAGGCGTTGTAAAATTTTTAGACCCAAAAACATAACGTAAAATTTAATTTTGGTCGAGAAAGAACATGAAATTCAAATTTTAGACCAAAAAATGTAATCAAATTTATTTATTGTTTTTACCAAAAAAGGACCATAAAATTATAAGGTTTACCTTCTTAATTGATCATCACATATATTTTTTTTGTCAAAATTGAATTTTATGTTATTTTTCTTGGCCTAAAAAATTTCATATTACCTTTTATTATCAATTTTTATATATATTACATTTCTTGTTAATTTGTCCAATTTTAAGTTGACTCTGGGCGTGTAGCCTAGTTGGAAAAGACACCTGTAAATTTGACCCTACCTAATAAATGTCAAGGGTTCGAGGTGGAGGAGTGACAAAGCTACTCCATTGAAGTCATTTGACTCCCCAGTGTTATTTTACTGCTAGGTGATGAGTTTGAGTTGGTCTGGCGTGGGCCAGTTGCTATTGTCCATTCATCAACTTTTTGACCCTACCTAACCAAACTTAAAAAAACATACTTTACAAATGCAGTCTTAAATCCATCCAAAACTTATGTAGCAACTAATCTTTGGGCTACTACTCTTAATATATCGAACATAGAACAACTGAAAATGAAGCCGAAAATCTAAAACACAAACCAGCCACTCAACCCCAAGAATAGAAGTATGTTATCTTCTTGTTGTTGGAAATCCTTGTTAAGTATTAAAACCTTATATTAATTATGTTATATATAAGTGTGTATTTATTATGTAAAATATCTTGGTTATATATAAAACCAGATATTAAAAGGTAGTTAATGACAGTTATGACATTTAGAACCGGTGCAACCATTCTCGAATAGTTATGTTGATTGAAGCACCGATTCATTTAGTATAAATAGGATTAATTATGTTGTAATTGTTAGTGTGTTGATAATAAAAGTTTTATTTCTGTAACTGTCATTTTCTTTCTTTCTGTTTCTGTTTTCCCTTTCATCATCGACACACTGCACAGACAAATTGCTGCACAAAACATGTCTGCATATTCGAAGATTGTTTGCAACAAATGGAATGGTCATGGCATTCCCAACAAGTGGTATCAGAGCAACAGGGGGATCCTGAAGGCCTGTGAACCAAAGACTCGAAGTTTAAACAGCAAATCATGTGATGATCGTTTTTGGCAACAAAGGAGAAGAGATGTGATTCGGAAGTTAGATTTGATGGATCTGAATGAACAGAAGGTAGAATCAAACACTGGTACTATGAACAAAAGGAAAATGAAGCGGTCAAGATGTTTCATTTGTTATAAACGTGGACACGCATACTGGAATTGCACAGAAAGAAACAGGAGACTTGAAATTAAGTCAGGGAAGTCTGCGACACACTTGGAAACCAAAGGAAAGAAAGACACAGAAAGGAGTAATTGGCATTTGTTCGATGTAGTAGTACCAGGAGAAACTTGGGAAGTTTTAGGGACTGAAAAAGGGGATTGGAATCATATATGGTACGTTGCAAATGTGTACTCAAGACACATGACACCAAATAAAAATTTGTTTGTTAGATTCAAGGATGTTATGGGCGAACCAAGTGATTTAGGACAGCAAGGTTTGAACATTCAAGGAATAGGAGATGTACATGTTCAGACTCAAACTCAAAGATTGATGATTCCAGGAGTTTATTATGTACCCAACATTGGTTTAAACGTCTTAAGTTTAAATCAATTGTCCCACCAAGGATTTGAAGTGGATTTTCGTTGTACAACATGTGAAGTGAAACCCATGTTTGATGATGACAGCAAGAATGAAAAGTTGGATGCTGTCAAGAAGAATGCAGTAGAAGGTGTGATGCATACCGTTCAGGAACACATTGATCATCCACCAAGAGTGCCAACAAGGTATGAATTTGAAAGTTTCATTAACTTTCTGGACATGTTGAATGAACTTGAAATAATTGAGGAGTACAAGGAATTGGTTAAAAATCATTTTGAAAAGGTAGTAAAGTGGTTTTACAAAGACTATTTGGAGATTACTGAAAGACCATTTCCTGTGATAATTAACGGAACAATAAGTTGCCTATTGGACCTCTATTTGACGATGAGAGGTTTGGGTGGACATACACATGTTGTATGCAATAGAAAGTGGAAGTTTGTAGCCCAAGCAATGGGGTTCCCGACTGATTGTGCAGAGTTATTGGAGGAGTGCTATGCTACGCACTTGAGCCTCGTAGAAGCCTACTACAATGTGGCTAAAGACCATTCCAGGAAGGGAAAAGTACCAGTTGTTGCTGATTGCGAAGGTACTAGTGGAATGTTGGCAAGAGAGTTGCCAAGAGAAGAGGCTAAGCACAATGGAACCAAAGATGGGATACATGAAAATGTTGCAAATGAGAAAGGAATGGGCAAAATTGTATTTGATGATGGAGAAACCTTGTTAGTATGTTTTGAAGATGAAAGTGTGGACTCTAATGATGAGGAGATGATCAATGGAGAAGCAATGTTTGAAGATGTGTTTGAAGCTGAACAAGAACTACATCACAGCACTGTTAGTAATGATGATTATGTCATCATCGATTGAAATTTGAAGATTGCGAAATTGAAGGTTTTATACTTAGGGGGTGAATGTTGGAAATCCTGTTAAGTATTAAAACCTTATATTAATTATGTTATATATAAGTGTGTATTTATTATGTAAAATATCTTGGTTATATATAAAACCAGATATTAAAAGGTAGTTAATGACAGTTATGACATTTAGAACCGGTGCAACCATTCTCGAATAGTTATGTTGATTGAAGCACCGATTCATTTAGTATAAATAGGATTAATTATGTTGTAATTGTTAGTGTGTTGATAATAAAAGTTTTATTTCTGTAACTGTCATTTTCTTTCTTTCTGTTTCTGTTTTCCCTTTCATCATCGACACACTGCACAGACAAATTGCTGCACAAAACATGTCTGCATATTCGAAGATTGTTTGCAACAAATGGAATGGTCATGGCATTCCCAACACTTGTTACGATCGATCAATGATACTCTTATTATCTGAAATGGAAATTAACTATAAGTATGTTACGTATCTTTATAAATTCCATTCAAAAGAAAAAAAAACATCATTAAGTAAACATTTATCCTATTTCTACTTGATGGAAAATTGATAGATATTAATATTACATGCATAAACCATAATTTTAATGGTACGTACTGTAAACAAATCAAAATTTGTTTCGTTCCTGGCTATATATATTTCTTTAGATTTTTTAACAGACTTTTTTATATGTGTTATCGAACTTTACAGAAATTTTGACAGTATGTATAACTCTAAAAATAAACCTTATGAGGGTCATTGACCCACCCGTAAAGGGTGGATACCACACTGAACATACATACATATATGTATGTATTTTATGACATTCTTTTTTAAATGAAGAGCCGGAGAATCATTTTAAATTTCAACTTATTTTTAATATATTTATACCTTTATTGACATTTTTTTTGGAACATAAATCACGAGTTTTTGTTTATGCATAAACACAGTCTTTATGCAAAAACCCACGGTGTATAAGAAAATCTCAAATGGGGAGGTTTTTTTAGTAGGTTTGCTTAGGTGATGAATAAAAAATGTTTGTAGCTTGCTTAGGTGTCCAAAGCTTTTTATCAAAAGGCAAAAGCTTTGAAATTACAAAGTGGTTTGCAATCAAATTTACATTTTTCTCACTGCGGGTATGTTTGGCATAACTCTATGGAACTTCAAGCTCGAGCTATAAGCTGTAGCTTTTTGAAATAGCTCAAACTTTTAGTTTTTATAATTGTACTTGATAAAAGTAGTTGTAGTTATAGCTTTTTAATATTAAATGATATAAATTGACTTTAATATTAAATTAAAGTTATAGATTATAATTTTTATCAATGTATATAATAATTATGTATACCAAAAGCTCAAGCTACTTTTGAAAGCTACTTCAAACACCAGCAAATCCGATTACATGGCCAGACATTTGCAAGATTTGCTTCACGTTTCTGGCTGCTTCTAGAAGGCTTGCAAAAATCGTGTAGCGAACATTGCTCATTGTCCAACAACTTTCCATGTCCAACCCAACTTCAAACTTAATAACTTTTCTTTTCTCAGTTGCAACTTGGTGAGGCATAGACAGACTCAGTTGTGTGAACTTGACTGCATACCGAGATACTGCTTTCGTCCCTTGAGTCAACATAATATATCTTGCCTTCAATCGATGTTGCTCATTAGGAGAGCAATATTACTGAGTGAACAACTCCTTGAACTCTGGCCATGTCATGACAACAACATTTTCTAGAGTTAATGCATTCATCATTGCGTTCCACCACATCACGACATCCTTAGTGAGCATTACAGTGGCATAACGAACCATGTCCTTTTTAGCATAATCGTTTATTCAGAAGGTTCATTCGGTGGAAATTATACATTCCAAAGCTATCACCACATCTCCAGCACCATCAAACTCTATAGCCCCATTACCTTTAAAATTCTTAAACTTGTACATGATCTGGGTCTAATCGAGGATCCAGAGTTTTCCTCATTCCCATCATCATTATCATACATATTTTCCTTATTCCTCCTTTTGTCGACTTTTCTCTTAGCCTCATCGTCATCTTAGCTTGGGACTAAGCTTGAATCATTTGAATCTGCTCAGCCAGAAGTTTGGTCTCACACTCGTTATTTTGTTTCGTCATTACTTACATCATTTGTATCATCTTTTGTGGAGTCATTCCTTCTCCAGACGTCTTTTGGAATTTTAGATATAAAACTTATTTAATATAGATATGTTAATCAAATAGACTACTCATTACCCTGGGCAATTGTTCAAATCTTATGCAAGTATTCAAATCCTAGCCTAGTTCATATCATTATCTAATTGTTATTACTAATATCAAAACCTATATTTGAGTCCAAGTATCATTACAGATTCTTGCGCACCACTCTAACTACTACTTTTCCACCAACCTTAAATATCTATCCTTATAATAACATACAGTTACCCAACATTACGATATAATTAATACAACCATCAATAACATTACAAGTTAAATTCCAGAATATATAAGTCATGCACCAATGTGCTACAATAAGACATGTCTAGAAAGCTACATACTCAATAACTATTACATAAACACTCAAAATAATCCCACATTATGGAAATTATTTAATCATTACCAGTATCGAGTGATAGGGTCTTCCAAAAGCTGCAAATATGTACCCTAGTTAGAATGCCCAGCCTGATTCTTTTATTTTCTTGTAAAAATGTAACATTTGGTGTAAGTGAATGCTTCATGAGTACACAGATTTCACATTTTACAAGTATTTATGTAGCAACTATTGAGTACAATCATCGACTAACATCGTGCACCCCTTCGTGCACAAAGCACAAACATATGTAAAATGAGCACATAGCTTCTTCATGCAAATGCATTGTAACAAGGAATCAATTGAGGCGAATAATTACCATCAGGGATTTTACACCTACCTTTCAGGACCACAAAGGGACGACTCTGGATGATATATTCTCAGTACATCAAATTTAATATTATAGCTCGAAAGCTCATCATAATGACGCACAACAAAGACATGTGACATGTATCTAAGCAACAAAATGCATCAAATAAGCGTTAGTTCATAGATTGTCAAATGAAATGAACAACATGCCTTATTAAGACAAGCAAACCGAACATAAATCAATGTAGTCACACAAATCGGTTGTCACTGTGGGTAATTATATTTCAATTTATTTCTCCTTGGAAATTCAATTGGAGCATGTGTTTTAATCAAATCAGTTCTTTACTCGTTAAAATACCTCAATGTGTGTTAAATAACCACATAAAGGACTTGTTTTATCAATATGTGAACCTCATATAAGAATGCACTTGTGGTATAGCCTTGTAATGCTTTGGGATTTGGGTAGCTGCTTTTATTATTATTGAGATGAATAACTTTGATACCATCCTGTCACATCCTTGCTTTATTCCTGGGATTATGCATGCACGATTAAAGCAAGGATGTGACAGGAAACAATTGTTTTGAATTTAATATAGAGTTTTGTTGTATAGAAGAGTCTGAGATTTTGGTAAATCTAAGACCATGTTGAACTCCGAGATTGGAACATTTAGTCTTTATAGTCTAACAAGAAATTGCAAACCAATGAAGATTTCAAGTTTTGTGAAATCTTAAACTTGGTTATCTATTGAGATTGTGTAAATCTCAGACTTAATTGAGTTTCGAGATTTACCCCATCAGTTCCAGAATTTTCCAACTTTTCCTGAATTCGATTTTCCAACTTGTTAATGATTAATATTGACTATATAAACATAACAAATATTGTTTATAACTTATACATAACATCAATTTGATGATGCGTATACCGAAGCACTTCTAGTCCAGCGATACCAGGTTTTAAAGTTGACGACAAGGTTAGGGTTCAAGTCTCACTATGGACAAACATGTAGAATCATGAGTAAATTTAGATGGGTGTGTGTTCTGTTGTACAAAAAAATTTTGATGTTGTGCGTGATCAATTGGGTCAAGTTAAGCTAATTTAACCAATGTGTTCTAACATTGTACGGATTAAATTGATGTCGTGTGTGATCAATTGGGTCAATTTAAGCTAAGTTAACCAAAGTGTTCTAACACAGTCACACGGACACACCCACAAAAACATAAAAATTTTGATTTACTTGGGTACCAAATATGGACTTGATTCTTTTTTACATTACTTAAACACAACTCTACTCTTCCTTTAAGCCTAATATATCCAATATGCATCCAAGAATTAAAACCCAAGAATCCATACTCGATTCTTCGTAAAATTGAACCTAAAACCCTTTAAAAGCCTTCAAATAGCTGAAGCTTAACTAAAACCTGATATAAACAATGTTCGAATACAAATTAACATACCAATTAATATTTATAAGGGAAATTTGGGCAAAAAAACCCTAAAGTTGGACCATTTTTGAGATTAAAACCCCTAACCATTTTTTATTGCACAAAAAACCTTTAACCGGTAAAATTTTTTGAAATCAGGACGTTACCTGTTATAACAAGTTACTATGCTCACATGGCACACACGTGTCATCCACATGGCAAACCCAACTTACGTGGCACCTACGTGGCACCTCATGTATAATTCTTAAACTGAATTTTTGCATAAAAAACCCCGAATTGGTGACTTTTTCGATTAAAACCCTTGACTATTTTTTTTTCTCACCTCTAACCAATAATCATATTTACCTCTTCTACTCTCCTCTACCTCCGGCAACTCCGATTATTCTATCCCCTCTTTATTTTCAATGTTGTTTATTTTATATATGTATGTTCGATTAACTTTTGCCGCTTAATCTTAAATTTTAACTTCAATTGTGCCGATGGAATCGATTTCGTTTTGTGTTCACGAGTTACATTTTTAGGTTCAACTTTATGTTCAATTTTGTTTATTTATGTTCCATTTTAGTTTCTGAATATGATCAGCCAGAGCAGTGAGGTTCGCTAGAGGGTGGAGGTTTCATCGGGAACCGAATTCTTTGTTTGATAAATAAAATTTTAATAAACATCCATGTCATCAAATGCAATCAGTGAAGACTCAAATTTAATTACCGTTATTGGTTGGAGGATTTTTATCCAATTAAAAATGATTTAGGTTTTTAATTGAAAAAACTAAACAAGTTGGGGGGGTTTTTTTAAGCAAAAATCTATTTAAAAAGTTTACACGTCATCAAGTTGCAACCGGCTAAACCGGTTGCAAGTTAATTTTTTTGAAAAAAAAATCCAAATTTGCAAGTTTTAACCGGTTGGAGGTTTTTTGTGCATTGAAAAATGGTTGGGGGTTTTAAACGCAAAATTGATCCAACTTAAAGGTTTTTTTTGTGCAATTTCCCCTATTCATAATAACCGATTAGTGGTGAGTGTATTCAAACCATTCTCTATAAAGGTAGGCATGTCGCGTGTCAAAACAAGTTTAGTTATATAATAATATATAATTATAATAAGGGTTTATTATGAAATAAATCAACACGTGTTTACGTTTTTTATTTGCGTTTTCGTCCTTCCATGTTATTATTATTTTCATAAAAATCCTCAAGTTAATTTTTTATTTTTGGTTTAGTGAAAAATAAATATTAGAACCCGGTTTTCAATATCTAAAAACCCGGTTTCATAATTAAAACTGGGGTCTAATAGTCGAATTTCACAAAACTAAACAAAATAACATTAAGGGACGAAAACGTAAAAACTATGAAAACATGTTGATTTTTTTCCTAATAAACCCTTACGATACATAAACTATATTAAAAAAAATAAGATATATGAATACAAGTTGTTGAAAGAATTTTTAAATGGAAAGTAGAGTGGGATTTACTAATTACAACTCCTCCAAATAAAAATGGAGATGGGGCCATACGATATAAATGGTCCCTTTCTTTTTCCAACATTTTAACCTTAATTTGGACCCATCCATCCCCACCATTCACCCACCCACACAAGTACCATGTTGTGTTCTAATAAATAAAAGTCAAGATTCATTAAAGTTTGAAGAAAATAATGTAGGTTGGTGAATGGTATTAGTTACCAATACCGATAAAAGTGTAATTGTGTCATACATTATTTACTGATTTTATAACGTATTACCTGCTTATTCATTCAACCTTCTTTTTTTTAATCACGAAATAGCACATTTATTTAATATATATGTTATTTTGATTCAACATTTTTTTACAAATTTTTGATTTCTCATATGAATCTAAATCTATCTATCTATATGTAGGGATGTCCAAAATCGGATATCTTGAATTTCGGATATCCGAATTTTCGGATAGTGATTTTTGGTAACCGAATCTGAGATTTCATATTCGGATATCGGATATCCGAATATCCGAAAATTCATATATTTTTTACTTGTTTTTAAATAAAACTAGGTTATTACCCATGTATTATTACATGGGTTAATTTTAGAAATTGATATATATATATATATATATATATATATATATATATATATATATATATATATATATATAATAATAATAATAATAATAATAATAATAATAATAATAATAATAATAATAATAATTATTATTATTATTATTATTATTATTATATGAATAATAAAGTTTGCTTAATTTTAGTTAGTTAGTTATTAAATTAATCCATATTAGATTTATATAGATTTGATTTGCTTTAAAATTTAAATATAAAATCAGTAAATGACGTGGCAAAAGGAGAGAGCGACATGTGGCAAATTCAATGAGAGCATGTCATGTGACATTTAGTTACTCTTTTAATAGTATAGATAGATTAGATATTTAAATATGTTAAATACAAATTCATATATCCAAATACATATCAAAGATAAATATATCACAAACTAAATGTATCCGGAATTATTTTACTCAAAACGACTAAAAAATATTTAAAAAAAAACTAAAATATATAAAATATTAGTTAATAAATCTATAATATCAAGATAAAACTAAAAAATATACATTATAATAACAATAAACACTCAATAATATGTGAATAACCAATATTAAATTATATAAAAATTTTTAATAAAAATATTTTTTTTTTGGATTTTCGGATATTTCAGATATCCGAAAATCTGGAATTTTACTATCCGATAGTTTCGGATCGTATTTTTTTTTCCGGATATTCGGATTCAGATATTTATGAACACCCTTATCGATATGTGTTTTGTGTGAAAACGATCATTTGGTAAGCTAAAAAATCAGAGAAGTAAAGAAGTAATTTATTCATAAGTTTATCCGGTAGTTACAGTTTGTTTTATTTCTTCAATGAATATGTAATTTATACATTTTTTTGAAATTAATAATTATTATTTCAATTCAAATTGTTTCACAAATATTTTTTTATTAAAGACTTTCAAATTACTGGTCCGTTTTCTATCACTTCTCATTCTAAAAATATTAATAGATAATAATTTTGAAAATATTAGTACATGCATACACTAAAATATAGTTGTATATAAATTCACTGAAAGGTATTCATATATACGTCTATTTTATTATTGTTATTGAATTGATAAACATATTTGTATATGTATATCATTTGAAACATAAACCATTTTTATAGTAGATATTGATATATAATTTTGTACCAATTTTTATCAAGTTAACAAAACCTCAACTACCAAAAATTGATTCCCATGAATTTTATAACATTTACGAACCATTTAAAGATTATGAACCTGGTTGCAGATACTGCTTTGAATCCTTTCAACTATATAAAGCTTGTTCGAGATATTTGCTGGTGTGTGTGTGTGTATATATATATAAATTCTTATATGTATTTTTTATTTGTTCACAATATTCGCAACGAATAAAATGTTCACAAACGTTCATCTCTCTCTCTCTCTCTCTGTACTTAGAATGTTCGGATTTTCGTGAAATTTACATATGATTTTCATAATGTTAATTAAAACATGTTAATGAAAAAAAATTCAAAAAAATTACTTTTAAGGGTGGTACCTTCTGGTGCGCTGCATAATGGGTGATACTCACTTGAACATATATATATATATATAAATATATATATATATATATATATATATATAGAATATGGTTCGTGTGAGTACCTAAAAAATGCAGGGTACCGTGAGTACCTGTGAACACACGGGTTTTAGATATGAACATGCTCCGAAAAAAAGTTTTTTTTTTTAAATTTTTTTTCATATTAATTTAGATACAAATAATATAAGCCTATTCGTAAAAGAATTACACACATTCACACTTTCTAGCCTCTTAAAAGTAACGTGAACGTGAAAAAATTCATGTGAACAAGCTTAGCTGTGAACATACATTCACAACAGTGCAGTTCATGTGAACTTGCACGTTTCACATAGTTATAGTGTGTGTTTAGGTGTGATTTTTTGCAAGTAGTCTTATATTATTAATTTAAACATGATTATGAAAAAAAATTTCAAAAAAAATGATTTTAAGCGAGGTACCTCCGGTACTCCGCAAAACTAGTGGTACTCATTTGAACCCAATTCTATATATATATATATATATATATATATATATATATATATATATATATATATATATATATATATATATATATATATATATATATATATATATATATCGACCATGATTATTTACTTACAATTATAGTATGACCCAGAATTATTTGATCTTATGTTCTGTGACCAGAATTGTTTCACATAATTCTCACAACATTATATATATATATATATATATATATATATATATATATGTGTGTGTGTGTGTGTGTGTGTGTGTGTGTGTGTGTGTGTGTGTGTGTGTGTGTGTGTGTGTAGAGAGAGAGAGAAAAAAAGAGAGAGATGAGTTTTTTAAGAGCCTAAATATTTGTGAGAACTTAATAACTAAATGGCAGTTTTGGAAAAAAAATTGATCTCTCCTATTTATAACTTTAAAAATTCTATTCATTCATTTGTAACCCTAAAAACTTTGACTCTTCTTTTTCCTTTCTCCCTCACTTTCTCATGACTCCAAGCTACCACTCCAACCCTAATCAGGCTGTCGCACCCACCGCCGTCACCCACCACCCTTCACCGCCACCTACAACAGCCAACCGATTGTCTCTTTCTTCTCATCTTTATATCTCTCACGATTTTGGAAATCAGATGGTCAAGAAATGAAGATTTGAAAGTCCGATGGTCAAGAATTGAAATTTTTTGTAAGATACTAGATCTAGAATGAATGTCATAGTGATTAGATATTTTTTTTGTTAAAAAGGTTTGTGTTTATGATTCACAAGATTTGAATGATTTTTTTGTTTAAAAATGTGTTTTTGGTATATTTTATATGAGTCGCATACCAAGTGTCTGATAAAATGTCTAAATGATTTTTTTAGTTTCAGTTAATCTACGAATCTACGATACTCTACGTAGAATATATGATGCTTGATGTCGGTACACCCTGTGTGACGATAGCATTCTAGATATGTAATAGATAGTCAAATGTAATAGATGATGCTTTATGAATACAAGTCATATGTGCTAGTTCATGATTGTGTATGATATCTACATTTGCATGATAAGTTCTAGACTGTGACGTTAAGTTCTAAGATGTGAAGATAAGTCCTAAGGCTAAGCCACAAACTTAACCCACCCCAGACGAACTTAGTGGAGCTAAGTTCGTAGGGTGTTGGGCTTGAACTTAATTTAGTTCGTGGGCTTGGGCCTAAACGAACTTAGCTGGTTTAATTAGAACTTAATCAGGTTTATTTCATAATGTTTAAGAATTACAAATTTCAGAGTTTGGGAGTGCACGTACGAGCTAGAAAGGTGTTCAGAGAGTTTTCTAGGAGCAATACACGTGTGGGGTCGTTTCTTACATCGGCTAACATAGTGTTCGGCTCTGAGTTCCGTGCGTGATCGATCTGTTAAGCGTCTAACGAGGATTCCGCACTCGTTGGACGGCGTCGCGTCAAGATCAGATCCGTAGACGTGGTGACCTTACAAGTGGTATCAGAGACAGGTGCCGTTAAACACATAAGCCCCTTGGTGAAAATACCATTATGCTGCAAATAGCTGATACGGAAGCCCCTTGGTGAAAATATCGGCATACTGAAATCTAGACGGGACGTGTAAAACGCGAACATGACCGGTGGCTACTTTATCACGAACAAAGTGAATGTCAATCTCAATGTGCTTGGTTCGCTGATGTTGAACCGGATTTGATGACATGTATACGACACTGACATTGTCACAGTAGACTATGGAAGCCGTGTGGAGAGGAAAGTGAAGTTTGCAAAGAAGATTCTGCACCCAAGAAGTTACATCAACAACATTAGCAACACCTCTGTATTCTGCTTCGGCACTAGATTTGGAGGTCGTATCTTGGCGTTTAGTGGACCAAGAAAGAAGATTATCACCCAAAAACACGCAATAGCCAGATGTAGATCGACGAGTGGCCGAACACCCCGCCCAGTTAGCATCAGTATAAGCAGTTAGTTGGGATGTGGTCAAACGAAAAAGTTGAAGCCCAAGATCAATAGTTCCCCGAATGTAGCGCAAGACACGTTTCATAGCATTAAGATGTGGTTCACGAGGGTCATGCATGTAGAGGCATAGCTGTTGAACTGAATAAGCAATATCCGGTCTAGTGAACGTGAGGTACTGAAGGGCCCCAGCAAGACTACGATAAAGTACCGGATCAGACACAGGGGGGCCTTCAGGCCCTAGTTTGCTTTCACTATCAACCGGTGTGCGATATGGGTTGCAATTTAACATGTGAGACCAATCTAAAATTTCCAAAGCATACTTAGATTGAGACAAGAAGAGATCCGAAGCTGTACGTACCACCGATATCCCCAGAAAGTAGTTAAGTGGACCAAGATCTGTCATAGAAAACTCACGATGTAATAAAGCAATTACTTTCAGTATGAGAGGCAAGGAGGAAGCAGTGAGAATGAAGTCATCAACGTAGATGAGTAAGTATGCAATATCAGATCCCCGACGAAAATAAATAGAGAGGTGTTCGTTTTGCTGTGAGAGAAGCCGATGCGAGTGTCAAAATTCGCAAATCGTTGAAACCATTCTCGTGGGGCCTGTTTGAGGCCGTATAGAGATTTCTGTAAAAGACAGACATGATCAGGATGAGTGCTATCCTTGAATCCCGGGGGTTGGTGAATGTATACAGTTTCAGATAAATTCCCGTTGAGAAAGACATTTTTCACGTCAAGTTGGTGAATGGGCCAGTTGTGAGATACCGCAATACTTAGAATAGTACAGATGGTGGCAAGTTTGACAACAGGACTAAATGTTTCGTGGCAATCGATACCCTGTTGTTGACTTCGACCATTAGCTACTAACCGAGCCTTATAGCGATTTAGGGAGCCATCTGCATTAAATTTATGACGAAATAACCACATGGAACGAACAATATTCACACATTTTGGTCGTGGTACAAGTCTCCACGTACCATTGTTAATTAATGCATTAAATTCATCTGTCATAGCATTGTGCCAATATGGGATTTCAAGAGCTTGAAGATGAGAGGTAGGGAGGGGAGCAATGTGAGAAGCAAGAAGGTTTAGACGCTGAACATGTTTATGAATTTCGAATCGAGAGCGGGTGACCATGGGGTGAGAGGTGTTGACGAGAGGTGGGGGAAGGGTGGTTTCAGTGTGAGCAGATGAAGAAGGGGCAGTTAGGGTGAGTTGAGGAGTCAAGGGGAGAGTTGGTGGGAGGTTGAGTAGTGTTAGGGGAGGTAGAAGGTTGTATGACAGGAGGGGGTTGAGATGGAGTGTTTTGAGGAGACGTGAGGATGGTGCGAGCAAGAGGGGAAGGACTATCGAGAAATGAGTACGATGGGGGTGGGGGGTAGAGGTAAGGGTGGTGCATGGAAAATTCGTCAAAGGTGACGTGACAATAGATTATGACTTTATTGGTGTTAGGTTGAAAGCACCGATAACCACGATGATCAGTGGGGTAGCCAAGGAAGATGCAAAGGGTGGAGCGAGGTTGTAATTTATGAGAGGGGAAAGTGTGCGGGTAACATAGACAACCAAAGATGCGAAGATGGTTGAAGATTGGTTGTTTGTTGAATAGTTTAGTGAAAGGGATGTCATTATTTATGGCTGACGAGGGTAGAATGTTTAGTAAGTGAACGACCATAAATAAAGCATCAACCCAAAAATTAGGAGGCAAAGAAGCTTGGAAGAGGAGGGTGCGGGTATGATTGTTAATTGTGCGAATCATGCGTTCAGATTTCCCATTTTGTTGGGATGTTTTTGGGCATGAAAAACGAAACTGGATGCCATTACTTTTTTACAAAGTGTGTTGTTGGGAGTTATCAAATTCACCGCCATGATCACATTGGAAAGCTTTTATTGGTTTATTGAATTGGGTTTGAACATATGCCCGAATTTGAATAAATTTTAAAATCGCATCTGATTTTCGCTTAAGTGGATAAACCCAAAAAAAGTGAGAATAGTGATCAAGAAAGAGAACATAATAGTTAAAACCACCAACACTCGGAATTGGAGAAGTCCATAAATCCGAATGAATTATATCAAAAGCATTATCAACTATAGTACTTGAAAAAATAAAAGGAAGCTTAACATGTTTGCCAAGCTGACAAGCATGGCACAAAGTTAAAGGCTTTGTATTATTACAACGAATGAAATTGCAAGAAACAAGACAACGTAGCACGTCCTCACCGGGATGACCGATTCGTTGGTGCAACGTGGAATGACTAAAGGAAAGAAGAGCAAGCTGGGTGTTGGTGGTGAACGGGTACAAGTCTCCAGTGCTATCACAGCGGTGGAGTTGCTTCCGGGTCAGGTAATCCTTCACAGAAAAAACCAAACTCATCAAATTCAACTGTACATTTATTGTCACGAGTAAAACGACGAGCATATATAAGGTTTTTGAAAATTTGGGGAGTGACAAGCACGTGTTTTAAGTGAAGGGGACGAGGGGAAAATGACAAGATGCTATGACCAGTATTGGTAACAGGAATGGATGCTCCGTTGCCAACAAGTATAGATGAAATTAATGCATTATGATTAAAAACAGTAGTAAGATTACTTGTACCTTCCGAGAGATGTGAACTAGCACCCGTATCCATGTACCATCTAGAATCCTCACCCGGGGAGGGTGAATGCAATGTCATCGTGCTAAAGGCTTGAGGAAGAGCAGTAGCTTGAGGAGTGTAGGGAACAAAGGTCCAGTAACCATGTTGGTAGGGTGGTGGTGCGGATGAGGGAGGCAATGGTAGTCGTGGGGTAGGTGGCGGGGGGCCGAGAAGACCAGGGGTGTGGGCCGCAGAAGGTTGGGGTTGGGTCCGTGGGGTATGCAGACGTGGGCGAGTGTTATGTGGTGAGTAGGATGGGTTGGATTTAATATGGAGAAAGTGACACTTGTCACCAAAGCGACACGGGCCACGTTGGAAGTTGCGACATATATCTTTCGGGGGCGGGTTAGGGGATGATGAGGCGAGGAGAACTGTTGGGGAGGAAGGGGTATCATGATGGTTGGCGCGAGTTTGTTTGTGGTTTAGGCGGGATTCTTCTAGGGTGAGCATGGAGCGTGTTTCAAGAAGGGAGGGTGGGGATTTGCTATGACGAATAATGCTTGCAACATTATCATATTTGTCCCCTAAGCCAGCCACAACATACATAACCAAGGTTTTTTCTTCAACAGGTTGGTCAATATTCACAAGAAGACCAGCAACTATTTTAATTTTCTTAAAGTACTCAGCAATAGATTGATTACCCAGTTCTAGAGAGCGGAGTTCTTCTTGAATTTCCATGGCTCGGGCTTCCTTGTTGTCATGGAAAAGGTTGTGTAGATCGGTGCGCACAGAGTGGGTGTAACAACTGGCCTAAAAGTAAGGTATGAATTCAAAAGTTAAACAACAAACTCGAATGATATTACATGAAACTCGAATCGTGTAAGTGTAAACTCGAATAATGTTGTATGAAACTCGATTAAGTAAGTGATAAACTCGAATGATGATGTAATAAACTCGAATAAAACTACACAAAACTCGAGTAGTTAAGCAATAAACTCGATTGATGAAGCAAGAAACTCGATTGATGAAGAAAGAAACTCGAATGATGAAGCCTAAAAACTCGATCAAAACTGAACCAAACTCGAATTAAACTACATAAAACTCGATTCACACTTGAATCGAGTTTAACCTTCCAGAAATTTTTCTAAGTATGTATGTATAAATACGGTGATAATAAATGCTGCCACCTCTTTTGCACGCCTTTTTGTACTTTTATTAATATAAAAATTGAAAAGCCATACTACTTATCACTCTAAAAAGTAAGTTGTCCTTTAAAGGACAACTAGCTTGTACTTTTGTATTATTATATTAATAAACAACATACAATCATAACAATCGGCCACACCTTTTTGATAAACACTCAACCGGTTTTACCTTTTCACTTTTCATCATCATAATTATTTTAAATTTCTTTATCATTAATTTAAATAACCAATTTTTCTTCTATAAGTAGAAGCCAACACCCATTTCCAAAAATCACACCAATACACATATTCTCTCAAGAAAGAAAATCGGCCAACCATATTTAAAGATTTCAAGTGTTCTTCAAACCTTTGTAAGTTTTCTTATTTAGCTTATTTTCCACCTTAAAATTTATCAAACAGACAAAGTCTTATGTATATTTACCAACCACAAACACTTAAATAAATTTTATACTTTTTCACTAGCACACTGTTCTCTTATAACCACTCGTAAATCATCATGCCAAAATTTTATATATATGCTCTATTTTCATGCACATGCACATGCTCATAGATACATGTATATTTATGAATATATGTATATATATATATGTATACATATATACGTAAGTATGCATGCATGTAGCAAATTATTTTTAGAAATAAATATCTATAAATCGATATTCACATATAAAATCCCACGAAATTATTTATACATCACCCCCAAGTACATAAAATATTCAAACACGTATTATGATGATATTGACCCGAACTCGTAAAAATATTAGGACGAGTCTCAACCATTCAAACAAGTGTACAACTCAGATCCAAAAACATCATCAAAAAAAAAAAATCAACAAGGTGAGTCTTCATAGTCCCCTTTTTCACATTATTATGTTTTGGGATGAAATACATGCTTCGTTTTTATATGGACACAAAAACTTCTCGATTCTATTATGTATTACATATGTGATTTCCGCCCTTATATCATGAAATCGTTAGTTGCATTTGTTTGCAAGCGCGAATATATTGTGGATAGATCTATTGGGAGTCATGTCCCCCACTCGGGTTAGTGGTTTAGCTAACTGCGGGTGCATATATATTCAACTCACGGTATTACGTATGGGAATACTGCTCGGGGCAAACTTATTCTAATTAAGCTTCGGTGACATGATGGTTTATGTAATACATCTCATGGAATTTATGATTTTATAAATTCAACTCATCTGATAATGTCCATACAACTGGTCTTTTCGCGTAAACCTATGAACTCACCAACAAATTTTTTGTTGACGTATTTTAGTATGTATTTTCAGGTAATAAAGGCAAGTGTGCCTTCGGATACACCAGCTTTCAAGCTTCCGCATTTCATGGAGTCGCATGCATATTTCGAAACTAACGGAGATTTGACTGCATTATTTTTGGACGCATTAATTATGTATCAGAATCTCTGTATTACGCGAACTTCATTCCTTTCATTTTGTAAAACATTAATACATTTTTAAATTTTAATGATGTAGTATTTCGAAAACGTCCATATAGTGGTCGTTCGTTATAATTATGGTTACGCTTCCGCACTCGTCACGTCTCTCTGCCAACCAAGGTAGCAGGGTGTGACAGATTGGTATCAGAGCCAGGTTATAGTGAACTAGGTTGCATTAGTACCCTAGACTATAACTGCACATAAAATTTGCTGATTTTAAGAATGTTTTTGTAACTAACTAAAAGATTACAAATGAACCTTGTTAGCAGAAACTATGAACCATCCAGAAACTATCATTCTATCTGACTCAGAGGAGGAATACACTCCCGCAAGTCCCACGGCCACGGAAGTCTTCCCAGAAGAAGAAACCTCGGAGGAGGAGGACCCCTCGGAAGATCCGATGGAGGAATCCGAAGAAGAGCCGATGGAGGAAGAGGATCCCTCACCACCGACGGTCCCTGCTCGCGTCCCATACCACCCGGCCGAACCATCATATAAGCCGTATAGGCCTTACTCTAACGGCCCAAAGATGTTGTACACACCCCGGAAACGGGTAAACATACCCAGAAGGGAGACTATTCCTGTTCCGACTCCCCAGGCCAATCCCCCACACCGACGGGTAGACGCCCGGCGATGGACCTGGATACCAGAGACCCTCCGCGAGTGGAGGCAGATGGAAGGAATTCCTCCTACTTTTGAGATCGGAGGACCATCCTCCGCACCTGTCTCATCGCTCACCCAAGAGCCTGCCGATCAGACCATACCACTTTTGGTCGCAAGGTAAGCTTCGGTGACATGATGGTTTATGTAATACATCTCATGGAATTTATGATTTTATAAATTCAACTCATCTGATAATGTCCATATAGTGAACTAGGTTGCATTAGTACCCTAGACTATAACTGCACATAAAATTTGCTGATTTTAAGAATGTTTTTGTAACTAACTAAAAGATTACAAATGAACCTTGTTAGCAGAAACTATGAACCATCCAGAAACTATTATTCTATCTGACTCAGAGGAGGAATACACTCCCGCAAGTCCCACGGCCACGGAAGTCTTCCCAGAAGAAGAAACCTCGGAGGAGGAGGACCCCTCGGAAGATCCGATGGAGGAATCCGAAGAAGAGCCGATGGAGGAACAGGATCCCTCACCACCGACGGTCCCTGCTCGCGTCCCATACCACCCGGCCGAACCATCATATAAGCCGTATAGGCCTTACCCTAACGGCCCAAAGATGTTGTACACACCCCGAAAACGGGTAAACATACCCAAAAGGGAGACTATTCCTGTTCCGACTCCCCAGGCCAATCCCCCACACCGACGGGTAGACGCCCGACGATGGACCTGGATACCAGAGACCCTCCGCGAGTGGAGGCAGATGGAAGGAATTCCTCCTACTTTTGAGATCGGAGGACCATCCTCCGCACCTGTCTCATCGCTCACCCAAGAGCCTGCCGATCAGACCATACCACTTTTGGTCGCAAGGTCTACCAGGCATGACCACCAGATTCGGTCACTTAACCTGGATATCGGGGAGATGACCGCTCGTTTGGAGTGGGAGGAGTTGCAAAACTCCAACATATATTGGGCCAATCAGCACGCCCTTGCTATACAGCAGGACGGACTGAATGAGCTTCGGCAGCAACTAGCCGAAAGCCAAGCCCGGGTCGAGGAGCTGACGCAGCGCCTCAGTGCGATGGAAAAGGGAGAGACCCCTGATCACTCCCACACCTAGTACTTTTCCATTTCCTTTGTATTAGTAGGAAAAATATCATGTAATAGCATATGATAAAAATTTTCGGGTAATAACCCGCCCCTAATGTAAGAAAAATTTCGAATGATTAATGAAAATTCCCAAGATATTTATGAGATTGTGCTTGATGATTATAGTATTGTGCTGCATCTTTAAGATTCAACTTCTTACACTATGATTTTCTTCAAACTTCAAGATAATGCCGCCAAAACGAACAATGAATGCAACGGACATTGAAGAGCTTGTTGCACAAAGGGTGGCTGCTGCCATAGCTACCTACGAGGCAAACCGGAATAGCACAGCCAATGGGGATGGTGATGCCAGTCGCACCACGGGAGGAGCTGAAACTCACACGAAAGGTTGTGGGATTAAAGGGTTTTTAAGTTGCAAACCCCGGTGTTTTAATGGAACCGAAGGAGCAGTCGGTTTGATCCGTTGGTTTGAAAAATTAGAATCCGTATATCGTGTCAGCGGGTGTGCTGAAGGAGACAAGGTGAAATTTGCTACTCACACCTTGCAAGATAGCGCTCTCACATGGTGGAATTCCTACGTCCAGTCTGTAGGTATTGACGAAGCCTACCAGCTCACGTGGTCCACGTTGAAACAGATGATGACGGACGAGTACTGTCCGAGAAACGAACTCCAGAAAATGGAATCGGAGTTCTGGAACTTATCAATGAAAGGAACGGACATTGCAGGATATACCAACCGATTCCATGAACTAAGTATCCTATGTCCGCAAATGGTAACTCCGGAATACAAGAAGATTGAACGTTATATTTGGGGACTCGCTCCTCAAATACAAGGAAACGTCACAGCCTCCAACCCATCCACCATACAGGACGCCATCAGAATGGCCAACAATCTTATGGACCAGGTATCCCGGAGGAACGAAGCCAAAGCCGGAGAAAACAAGAGAAAGTGGGAAGAAAAGACCAGAAAGAACGCGGGTTCACAGTCCAAAAAGCCCGAGACCGTTAAAGCCTATGTAGCAGGAGTTGAACCAAGGAGAGGCTATACCGGTACCAAGCCTTTTTGCACCAAATGCACCTTCCACCACAACCCTGGCCCCTGTCCAACCCAATGCGGAAAATGCAAACGTTTGGGCCATATGGCCAAAGATTGTAGATCCGGAGCCCCGGGTGCCAGTGGTAGCAACCCGAGGGGCTGTTTCGAATGTGGCGCAACGGGACACGTCAAGAGTGAGTGTCCGAAATTGAGGAACGAAGGAGGAGCTCAGGGGAGAGCATTTGTGTTGGGAGCAGGAGACGCTCGTCAGGACCCCCACGTGGTATCAGGTACGTTTCTCCTAAACGATAGTTACGCTTACGTACTCTTTGATACTGGGGCTGATAGGAGCTTTATATCTGATAAGTTTAGCCAGCAGTTGAATGTTTCTACTCTTCCCTTAGACAACTCATATACAATAGAACTGGCGGATGGCAAAATAATAAAGGCAAGTAGTATCATTAAGGAATGCACACTAAAGCTAGCAGATCACTCCTTTAAGATAGACTTAATGCCTATAGAACTCGGAAGTTTTGATGTCGTGATTGGTATGGACTGGTTGTCACATAACCAGGCTGAGATTTTGTGTGGTAAGAAAGTGGTGCGAATACCACTCAGTAAGAAGAAAGTCCTCACGGTCCAAGGGGAAAAGAAGAACCGACAATTGAATGTCATATCCGGCCTAAGAACATTAAAATGTCTTAGGAAGGGTTGTCATGCAGTGTTGGTCCAGATCGTAGAAAAAGAGTCGAAGGAAAAACGACTTGAAGATATTCCAGTAGTACGTGACTACCCGAAGGTACTCCCGGAAGACTTGCCTGGGCTTCCTCCAGCTAGGCAAGTAGAATTTCAAATCGATTTGGTGCCAGGAGCTGCACCGGTCGCAAGAGCCCCCTATAGGCTCGCACCTTCTGAGATGCAAGAACTATCCAGTCAATTGCAAGAATTGATGGATAAATGATTC
>JAANYP010000068.1:240794-251826 GCA_020465985.1 Centrapalus pauciflorus | reverse complement strand
TCACGGACCATAAAAGCCTCCAGCATATTCTGAATCAGAAAGAGTTAAATATGAGGCAACGACGTTGGGTGGAACTTCTTAGCGACTATGACTGCGAGATTCGCTACCATCCAGGAAAAGCAAATGTCGTAGCTGACGCCCTAAGCCGAAAGGAACGGGTTAAGCCATTGAAAGTCCGAGCTTTGGTCATGACTATACAATCAAACCTAAACTCCCAAGTCCGAGAGGCACAAGAAGAGGCAGTCAAGGAGGATAATCTGCTGAATGAAGCATTGAGAGGCGTGGATAAGCAGTTTGAAATTAAGTCAGATGGATGTCGATACTTCATGGGCAGAATTTGGTTACCGAAATTTGGGGGCGTAAGGAAATTGGTCATGGATGAAGGGCACAAAACAAGATATGCTATTCATTCCAGGTATCGGACAGATGGGAATCACGATTTGAAAGGGAATCATATGGTGGCCCAAACAGGAAGGCTGAACATTTGCTTACTTATGTCAGCAAGTGCTTAACTGTTTAAAAGTTAAGGCTGAGCATCAAAGGCCGTCAGGATTGCTTAGTCCAGCCAGAGAATACCCCCAATGGAAGTGAGGAAAATAATCACCATGGATTTTATCACGAAGTTTGCCAAGACTTCTGGAGGTTTTATGACCCATCTGGGTGATCGTGATCGGCTGACCAAGACCGCCACTTCCTGCCCAAATCAAGGGAGACTGACAAGATGGAATAAGTTAAACACCGAAACCTAATCTTAAGGAAGGTCGTCTCAAGCATCGGATTGCCAGTATCCATATATATAGACAGAGGACGCGATTTACGTCAAGGTTCTGGCAATCATTGCAAGAAGCACTAGGAACGCGTCTGGATATGAGTACAACCTATCACCCGCAAACGGACGGTCAGAGTGAAAGAACGATTCAAACATTGGAAGATATGTTAAGGGCATGTGTCATCGACTTTGGAAAAAGTTGGGACAGACACCTGCCATTAGTCGAGTTTTCTTATAACAACAGTTATCACTCGAGCATTAAGACCGCCCCATTCGAGGCACTCTATGGACGAAAGTGTCGATCACCTCTTTGTTGGGCCGAAGTAGGGGATAGTCAGATTACTGGACCTGAGATCATCCAGGAAACTACAGAGAAGATAGCCCAGATTCGGAACCGATTGAAGATTGCGCGAGATCGACAGAAGAGTTATGCAGACATCCGACGGAAGGATTTGGAATTCCAAGAGGGAGATCAAGTGATGCTGAAAGTCTCGCCTTGGAAAGGCGTAATCCGTTTTGGAAAACGAGGAAAACTCAATCCTCGTTATATCGGACCATTCAAAATTACCAGAAGAATTGGCCCGGTAGCTTACCGACTCGATCTACCCCCAGAGCTTAGTAACGTTCATAATACCTTCCACGTATCCAATCTTAAGAAATGTCTGGCTGATGAATCACTCGTGATACCCATGGACGAGCTGGAGATAGACGATAAGTTGAATTTCATTGAGCAACCGGTGGAAATAATGGACCGAGAAGTCAAGAAACTCAAGCACAGTCGAATTCCAATAATAAAGGTCCGATGGAACTCTAAACGAGGTCCTGAGTTTACTTGGGAATGCGAAGATCAATTCCGAGAGAAGTACCCCCAGCTGTTCTCAAAAGTCCAAGCAGAAGAGAACACGAGCTAATTTCGGGATGAAATTCCTTCAACAGGGGGAGACTGTAACAACTGGCCTAAAAATAAGGTATGAAACTCAAAAATTAAACTAATATAAAACTCGAATAATGAAGTAATAAACTCGAATGAAGTTATATGAATCTCGAATCATATAATCAATAAACTCGAATAACACTTTGATGAAACTCGAATAAAGAAACAATTTTCTCGGATGATGTAGTATAAAACTCGAATGATGAAGATACAAATCTCGATTTCTAAGGGATGAAACTCGAATAAAGAAACAAAACTCGAATAAAACTACATAAAGCTCGAACAGTTAAACAAAGAAACTCGATTAAAGAAGCAAGAAACTCGGGCAATGTTGTATAAAACTCGACTAAAGCTATATGAAACTCGAATGACAAAGGCATAAAACTCGATCAAAGTGTGATAAAACTCGGGCATAATGTTATAAAACTCGACTGACACTGCAACAAACTCGATTCACACTTGAATCGAGTTTAACATACCAGAAAAATTTTCTAAGTATGTATATATATATATATATATCAGTATTTATTACTACCACCTTTTCGTGCATGCTTTTGTACTTTTATTAATAAAAAAATTGAAAAGCCATACTACTTATCACTCTAAAAAGTAAGTTGTCCTTTAAAGGACAACTAGCTTGTACTTTTGTATTATTAAATTAATAAACTCCATGCAACATACAATCATGAAATCGGCCACACTTATTTTTGTCCAACACTCAACCGATCTATCTTTTCTTTTCATCATTTCACTAAATTTTAATTAGTTTATCATTATTTTTAATAACCGATTTTCTTCTATAAATAAAAGCCAACACCCATTTTCAAAAATCACACCAACACACATATTCTCTCAAGAAAGAAAATCGGCCAACCATATTTAAAGATTTCAAGTGTTCTTCAAACCTTTTGTAAGTTTTCATATTTACTTTATTTTCCACCTTAAAAATTTATAAAACATGAGAAATTAAATATATTTACTAAAATATAATACTTTTCATTTACAACTCGGTTTTCATAATACTCGTGAAATTTTCCATGCAAAATATATGAATACCCTTTCATAATGATGCACATGCTCGTATATATATGTATGCATTTTCGTATATATATATAAATACATATGTACATACGTATGCATGCATGCATCAAAATGTCCTTGGAAATAAACTACTTATAATCATTTTTGTAAATCAGAATTAATACAACAAATTATATTTTTAAATAAATTACTTGAACATAACTACAAATTAGTATCAACATATAAAATCCTACGAAATTATTTATACATCACCCCCAAGTACATAAAAATATTCAAACACGTATTATGATGATATTGACCCGAACTCGTAAAAATATTAGGACGAGTCTCAACCATTCAAACAAGTGTTCAACTCAGATCCAAAAACATCATCGAAAATCAACAAGGTGAGTCTTCATAGTCCCATTTTTCACATTATTATGTTTTGGGATGAAATATATGCTTCGTTTTTATATGGACACCAAAAACTTCTCGATTCTATTATGTATTACATATGTGATTTCCGCCCTTATATCATGAAATCGTTAGTTGCATTTGTTTGCAAGCGCGAATATATTGTGGATAGATCTATTGGGAGTCATGTCCCCCACTCGGGTTAGTGGTTTAGCTAACTGCGGGTGCATATATATTCAACACACGGTATTACGTATGGGAATACTGCTCGGGGCAAACTCATTCTAATTAAGCTTCGGTTACATGATGGTTTATTTAATACATCTCATGGAATTTATGATTTTATAAATTCAACGCATCTGATAATGTCCATACAACTGGTCTTTTCGTGTAAACCTATGAACTCACCAACAAATTTTGTTGACGTATTTTAGCATGTATTTTCAGGTAATTAAGGCAAGTGTGCCTTCGGATACACCAACTTTCAAGCTTCCGCATTTCATGGAGTCGCATGCATATTTCGAAACTAACGGAGATTTGACTGCATTATTTTTGGACGCATTAATTATGTATTAGAATCTCTGTATTACGCGAACTTCATTCCTTTCATTTTGTAAAACATTAATACATTTTTAAATTTTAATGATGTAATATTTCGAAAACATCCATATAGTGGTCGTTCGTTATAATTATGGTTACGCTTCCGCACTCGTCACGTCTCGCTGCCAACCAAGGTAGCAGGGTGTGACAGATTGGTATCAGAGCCATAGTTATAGTGAACTAGGTTGCATTAGTACCCTAGACTATAACTGCACATAAAATTTGCTGATTTTAAGAATGTTTTTATAACTAACTAAATGATTACAAATGAACCTTGTTAGCAGAAACTATGAACGATCCAGAAACTATCATTCTATCTGACTCAGAGGAAGAATACACTCCCGCAAGTCCCACGGCCACGGAAGTCTTCCCAGAAAAAGAAACCTCGGAGGAGGAGGACCCCTCGGAAGATCCGATGGAGGAATCCGAAGAAGAGTCGATGGAGGAAGAGGATCCCTCACCACCGACGGTCCCTGCTCGCGTCCCATACCACCCGGCCGAACCATCATATAAGTCGTATAGGCCTTACCCTAACGGCCCAAAGATGTTGTACACACCCCGGAAACGGGTAAACATACCCAGAAGGGAGACTATTCCTGTTCCAACTCCCCAGCCCACTCCCCCGACACCACACCGACGGGTCGACGCCCGGCGATGGACCTGGATACCGGAGACCCTCCGCGAGTGGAGGCAGATGGAGGGAATTCCTCCAAACTTCGAGATCGGAGGACCATCCTCCGCACCTGTCTCATCGCTCACCCAAGAGCCTGCCGATCAGACCATACCACTTTTGATCGCAAGGTCTACCAGGCATGACCACCAGATTCGGTCACTTAACCTGGATATCGGGGAGATGACCACTCGTTTAGAGCGGGAGGAGTTGCAAAACTCCAACATATATTGGGCCAATCAGCACGCCCTTGCTATACAGCAGGACGGACTGAATGAGCTTCGGCAGCAACTAGCCGAAAGCCAAGCCCGGGTCGAGGAGCTGACGCAGCGCCTCAGTGCGATGGAAAAGGGAGAGACCCCTGATCACTCCCACACCTAGTATTTTTCCATTTCCTTTGTATTAGTAGGAAAGATATCATGTAATAGCATAGGATAAAAATTTTCGGGTAATAACCCGCCCCTAATGTAAGAAAAATTTCGAATGATTAATGAAAATTCCCAAGATATTTATGAGATTGTGCTTGATGATTATAGTATTGTGCTGCATCTTTAAGATTCAACTTCTTACACTATGATTTTCTTCAAACTTCAAGATAATGCCGCCAAAACGAGCAATGAATGCAGCTGACATTGAAGAGCTTGTTGCACAAAGGGTGGCTGCTGCCATAGCTACCTACGAGGCAAACCGGAATAGCACAGCCAATGGGGATGGTGGTGCCAGTCGCACCACGGGAGGAGCTGAAACTCACACGAAAGGTTGTGGGATTAAAGGGTTTTTAAGTTGCAAACCCCGGTGTTTCAATGGAACCGAAGGAGCAGTCGGTTTGATCCGTTGGTTTGAAAAATTAGAATCCGTATATCGTGTCAGCGGGTGTGCTGAGGGAGACAAGGTGAAATTTGCTACTCACACCTTGCAAGATAGCGCTCTCACATGGTGGAATTCCTACGTCCAGTCTGTAGGTATTGACAAAGCCTACCAGCTCACGTGGCCCACGTTGAAACAGATGATGACGGACGAGTACTGTCCGAGAAACGAACTCCAGAAAATGGAATCGGAGTTCTGGAACTTATCAATGAAAGGAACGGACATTGCAGGATATACCAACCGATTCCATGAACTAAGTATCCTATGTCCGCAAATGGTAACTCCGGAATACAAGAAGATTGAACGCTATATTTGGGGACTCGCTCCTCAAATACAAGGAAACGTTACAGCCTCCAACCCATCCACCATACAGGACGCCATCAGAATGGCCAACAATCTTATGGACCAGGTAGCCCGGAGGAACGAAGCCAAAGCCGGGGTAAACAAGAGAAAGTGGGAAGAAAAGACCAGAAAGAACGCGGGTTCACAGTCCAAGAAGCCCGAGACCGTTAAAGCCTATGTAGCAGGAGTTGAGCCAAGGAGAGGCTATACCGGTACCAAGCCTTTTTGCACCAAATGCACCTTCCACCACAACCCTGGCCCCTGTCCAACCCAATGCGGAAAATGCAAACGTTTGGGCCATATGGCCAAAGATTGTAGATCCGGAGCCCCGGGTGCCAGTGGTAGCATCCCGAGGGGCTGTTTCGAATGTGGCGCAACTGGACACATCAAGAGTGAGTGTCCGAAATTGAGGAACGAAGGAGGAGCCCAGGGGAGAGCATTTGTGTTGGGAGCAGGAGACGCTCGTCAGGACCCCCACGTGGTATCAGGTACGTTTCTCCTAAACGATATTTACGCTTACGTACTCTTTGATACTGGGGCTGATAGGAGCTTTATATCTGATAAGCTTAGCCAGCAGTTGAATGTTACTACTCTTCCCTTAGACAACTCATATACAATAGAACTGGCGGATGGCAAAACAATAAAGGCAAGTAGTATCATTAAGGAATGCACACTGAAGCTAGCAGATCACTCCTTTAAGATAGACTTAATGCCTATAGAACTCGGAAGTTTTGATGTGGTGATTGGTATGGACTGGTTGTCACATAACCAGGCTGAGATTTTGTGTGGTAAGAAAGTTGTGCGAATACCACTCAGTAAGAAGAAAGTCCTCACGGTCCAAGGGGAAAAGAAGAACCGACAATTGAATGTCATATCCGGCCTAAGAACATTAAAATGTCTTAGGAAGGGTTGTCATGCAGTGTTGGTCCAGATCGTAGAAAAAGAGTCGAAGGAAAAACGACTTGAAGATATTCCAGTAGTACGTGACTACCCGAAGGTATTCCCGGAAGACTTGCCTGGGCTTCCTCCAGCTAGGCAAGTAGAATTTCAAATCGATTTGGTGCTAGGAGCTGCACCGGTCGCAAGAGCCCCATATAGGCTCGCACCTTCTGAGATGCAAGAACTATCCAGTCAATTGCAAGAATTGATGGATAAAGGATTCATTCGACCAAGTTCCTCACCTTGGGGAGCTCCGGTTTTGTTCGTTAAAAAGAAAGACGGATCCTTCAGAATGTGCATAGACTACCGAGAGCTAAACAAGTTAACGGTAAAGAACCGCTACCCTCTCCCTAGGATTGATGACCTGTTCGACCAGCTACAGGGATCTAGCTTCTACTCAAAGATTGATCTGCGCTCCGGTTATCATCAAGTAAAAGTTCGGGAAGAAGATATCCCCAAGACGGCATTCAGAACTCGTTATGGACATTACGAATTCCAGGTGATGCCATTCGGTTTAACCAACGCACCAGCCGTATTTATGGACCTCATGAATCGGGTGTGTAAACCATATCTGGATAAATTTGTAATAGTGTTCATAGACGACATCCTAATCTATTCCAGAAGTAAAGAAGAGCATGAACAACATCTCAAGTTGATCTTGGAGTTGTTAGAGAAAGAGCAGCTATACGCCAAATTTTCAAAATGTGAATTTTGGTTGCGAGAAGTAAAATTCCTTGGGCATGTGATCAACAGTCAGGGAATTCAGGTTGACCCATCAAAGATCGAGGCCATAAAGAACTGGGCAATCCCTAGAACCCCCACAGAAGTCCGCCAATTTCTAGGACTTGCCGGTTATTATAGGCGATTCATTGAGAACTTCTCGAAGATAGCAGGTTCCTTAACGGAGTTGACCCGTAAGGATGTGAAATACGTCTGGGGTGAAGAGCAGGAAAAGGCGTTTCAGCTGCTTAAGCAGAGGTTGTGTAGTGCACCAATTCTGTCCCTACCCGAAGGGACTGAAAATTTTGTAGTCTACTGTGATGCCTCGCACAACGGATTAGGTTGTGTGCTCATGCAAAGGGACAAGGTCATCGCTTATGCATCCCGACAGCTCAAGATTCACGAGGTAAACTATACGACTCATGACCTGGAACTGGGAGCAGTGGTGTTTGCTCTCAAAATATGGAGGCACTATTTGTATGGAACCAAGTGCACGGTGTTCACGGACCATAAAAGCCTCCAGCATATTCTGAATCAGAAAGAGTTAAATATGAGGCAACGACGTTGGGTGGAACTTCTTAGCGACTATGACTGCGAGATTCGCTACCATCCAGGAAAAGCAAATGTCGTAGCTGACGCCCTAAGCCGAAAGGAACGGGTTAAGCCATTGAAAGTCCGAGCTTTGGTCATGACTATACAATCAAACCTAAACTCCCAAGTCCGAGAGGCACAGGAAGAGGCAGTCAAGGAGGATAATCTGCTGAATGAAGCATTGAGAGGCGTGGATAAGCAGTTTGAAATTAAGTCAGATGGATGTCGATACTTCATGGGCAGAATTTGGTTACCGAAATTTGGGGGCGTAAGGAAATTGGTCATGGATGAAGGGCACAAAACAAGATATGCTATTCATCCAGGGTCGGACAAGATGTATCACGATTTGAAGGGATCATACTGGTGGCCAAACATGAAGGCTGACATTGCTACTTATGTCAGCAAGTGCTTAACGTGTTTAAAAGTTAAGGCTGAGCATCAAAGGCCGTCAGGATTGCTAGTCCAGCCAGAGATACCCCAATGGAAGTGGGAAAATATCACCATGGATTTTATCACTAAGTTGCCAAAGACTTCTGGAGGTTATGACACCATCTGGGTGATCGTGGATCGGCTGACCAAGACCGCACACTTCCTGCCAATCAAGGAGACTGACAAGATGGATAAGTTAACACGAACCTATCTTAAGGAGGTCGTCTCAAGGCATGGGGTGCCAGTATCCATTATATCAGACAGAGACAGCCGATTTACGTCAAGGTTCTGGCAATCATTGCAAGAGGCACTAGGAACGCGTCTGGATATGAGTACAGCCTATCACCCGCAAACGGACGGTCAGAGTGAAAGAACGATTCAAACATTGGAAGATATGCTAAGGGCATGTGTCATCGACTTTGGAAAAAGTTGGGACAGACACCTGCCATTAGTCGAGTTTTCTTATAACAACAGTTATCACTCGAGCATTAAGACCGCCCCATTCGAGGCACTTTATGGACGAAAGTGTCGATCACCTCTTTGTTGGGCTGAAGTAGGGGATAGTCAGATTACTGGACCTGAGATCATCCAGGAAACTATAGAAGAGATAGCCCAGATTCGGAACCGATTGAAGATTGCGCGAGATCGACAGAAGAGTTATGCAGACATCCGACGGAAGGATTTGGAATTCCAAGAGGGAGATCAAGTGATGCTGAAAGTCTCGCCTTGGAAAGGCGTAATCCGTTTTGGAAAACGAGGAAAACTCAATCCTCGTTATATCGGACCATTCAAAATTACCAGAAGAATTGGCCCGGTAGCTTACCGACTCGATCTACCCCCAGAGCTTAGTAACGTTCATAATACCTTCCACGTATCCAATCTTAAGAAATGTCTGGCTGATGAATCACTCGTGATACCCATGGACGAGTTGGAGATAGACGATAAGTTGAATTTCATTGAGCAACCGGTGGAAATAATGGACCGAGAAGTCAAGAAACTCAAGCACAGTCGAATTCCAATAATAAAGGTCCGATGGAACTCTAAACGAGGTCCTGAGTTTACTTGGGAATGCGAAGATCAATTCCGAGAGAAGTACCCCCAGCTGTTCTCAAAAGTCCAAGCAGAGGAGAACACGAGCTAATTTCGGGACGAAATTCCTTCAACAGGGGGAGACTGTAACAACTGGCCTAAAAATAAGGTATGAAACTCAAAAATTAAACTAATATAAAACTCGAATAATGAAGTAATAAACTCGAATGAAGTTATATGAATCTCGAATCATATAATAAATAAACTCGAATGATATTACATGAAACTCGAATCGTGTAAGTGTAAACTCGAATGGTGTTGTATGAAACTCGATTAGTAAAGATCTAAACTCGAATAACACTTTGATGAAACTCGAATAAAGAAACAATTTTCTCGGATGATGCAATATAAAACTCGAATGATGAAGATACAAATCTCGATTTCTAAGGGATGAAACTCAAATAAAGAAACAAAACTCGAATAAAACTACATAAAACTCGAACAGTTAAACAAAGAAACTCGATTAAAGAAGCAAGAAACTCGGGCAATGTTGTATAAAACTCGACCATAGCTATATGAAACTCGAATGACAAAGGCATAAAACTCGATCAAAGGGTGACAAAACTCGGGCATTATGTTATAACACTCGATTGACACAACAACAAACTCGATTCACACTTGAATCGAGTTTAACATACCAGAAAATTTTCTAAATATGTATGTATATATATATATATATATATATATATATATATATATATATATATATATATATATATATATATATATATCAGTATTTATTACTACCACCTTTTCGTGCATACTTTTGTACTTTTATTAATAAAAAAATTGAAAAGCCATACTACTTATCACTCTAAAAAGTAAGTTGTCCTTTAAAGGACAACTAGCTTGTACTTTTGTATTATTAAATTAATAAACTCCATGCAACATACAATCATGAAACCGGCCACACTTATTTTTGTCCAACACTCAACCGATCTATCTTTTCTTTTCATCATTTCACTAAATTTTAATTAGTTTATCATTATTTTTAATAACCGATTTTCTTCTATAAATAAAAGCCAACACCCATTTTCAAAAATCACACCAACACACATATTCTCTCAAGAAAGAAAATTGGCCAACCATATTTAAAGATTTCAAGTGTTCTTCAAACCTTTTGTAAGTTTTCGTATTTACTTTATTTTCCACCTTAAAAATTTATAAAACATGAGAAATTAAATATATTTACTAAAATATAATACTTTTCATTTACAACTCGGTTTTCATAATACTCGTGAAATTTTCCATGCAAAATATATGAATACCCTTTCATAATGATGCACATGCTCGTATATATATGTATGCATTTTCGTATATATATATAAATACATATGTACATACGTATGCATGCATGCATCAAAATGTCCTTGGAAATAAACTACTTAAAATCATTTGTGTAAATCGGAATTAATGCAACAAATTATATTTTTAAATAAATTACTTGAACATAACTACAAATCAGTATCAACATATAAAATCCTACGAAATTATTTATACATCACCCCCAAGTACATAAAATATTCAAACACGTATTATGATGATATTGACCCGAACTCGTAAAAATATTAGGACGAGTCTCAACCATTCAAACAAGTGTTCAACTCAGATCCAAAAACATCATCAAAAATCCACAAGGTGAGTCTTC
>JAANYP010000068.1:130000-240531 GCA_020465985.1 Centrapalus pauciflorus | reverse complement strand
CCCCCCCCCCCCCCCCCCCCCCCCCCTAGAGTAATACATCTCATGCATATTATGCTATTTAATAAATTCAATCTAATCGTGATAATGTCCCTACAAACTAAGTGCTTTTTCGCGTAAACCTATGAACTCACCAAATTTTTTTGTGACGTATTTAGTAGTGCTATTTCAGTGTTAATAGGGGCAAGTGTGCCTTCGGATACACCAACTTTCAGCATCCGACATTCATTTCATGGAGTCGCATGCATATTCGAAAACTACACGAAGATTTGACTGCATTATTTTTGGACGCATATTATGTATCAAAGAATCTTGGATTACGCGAACTTCATTTCAGTACTTTCATTTGTAAAACGATTAAACATTTTTAAATTTTAAATAGATTTGTAAGATTTCGAAAACGTCCATATAGTGGTCGTTCGTTATAATTATGGTTACGCTTCCGCACTCGTCACGTCTCGCTGCCAACCAAGGTAGCAGGGTGTGACAGATTGGTATCAGAGCCAGGTTTATAGTGAACTAGGTTGCATTAGTACCCTAGACTATAACTGCACATAAAATTTGCTGATTTTAAGAATGTTTTTGTAACTAACTAAAAGATTACAAATGAACCTTGTTAGCAGAAACTATGAACCATCCAGAAACTATCATTCTATCTGACTCAGAGGAGGAATACACTCCCGCAAGTCCCACGGCCACGGAAGTCTTCCCAGAAGAAGAAACCTCGGAGGAGGAGGACCCCTCGGAAGATCCGATGGAGGAATCCGAAGAAGAGCCGATGGAGGAAGAGGATCCCTCACCACCGACGGTCCCTGCTCGCGTCCCATACCACCCGGCCGAACCATCATATAAGCCGTATAGGCCTTACCTAACGGCCCAAAGATGTTGTACACACCCCGGAAACGGGTAAACATACCCAGGAGGGAGACTATTCCTGTTCCGACTCCCCAGGCCAATCCCCCACACCGACGGGTAGACGCCCGGCGATGGACCTGGATACCAGAGACCCTCCGCGAGTGGAGGCAGATGGAAGGAATTCCTCCTACTTTTGAGATCGGAGGACCATCCTCCGCACCTGTCTCATCGCTCACCCAAGAGCCTGCCGATCAGACCATACCACTTTTGGTCGCAAGGTCTACCAGGCATGACCACCAGATTCGGTCACTTAACCTGGATATCGGGGAGATGACCGCTCGTTTGGAGCGGGAGGAGTTGCAAAACTCCAACATATATTGGGCCAATCAGCACGCCCTTGCTATACAGCAGGACGGACTGAATGAGCTTCGGCAGCAACTAGCCGAAAGCCAAGCCCGGGTCGAGGAGCTGACGCAGCGCCTCAGTGCGATGGAAAAGGGAGAGACCCCTGATCACTCCCACACCTAGTACTTTTCCATTTCCTTCGTATTAGTAGGAAAAATATCATGTAATAGCATAGGATAAAAATTTTCGGGTAATAACCCGCCCCTAATGTAAGAAAAATTTCGAATGATTAATGAAAATTCCCAAGATATTAATGAGATTGTGCTTGATGATTATAGTATTGTGCTGCATCTTTAAGATTCAACTTCTTACACTATGATCTTCTTTAAACTTCAAGATAATGCCGCCAAAACGAGCAATGAACGCAGCTGACATTGAAGAGTTAGTCGCACAAAGGGTGGCTGCTGCCATAGCTACCTACGAGGCAAACCGGAATAGCACAGCCAATGGGGATGGTGGTGCCAGTCGCACCACGGGAGGAGCTGAAACTCACACGAAAGGTTGTGGGATTAAAGGGTTTTTAAGTTGCAAACCCCGGTGTTTCAATGGAACCGAAGGAGCAGTCGGTTTGATCCGTTGGTTTGAAAAATTAGAATCCGTATATCGTGTCAGCGGGTGTGCTGAATGAGACAAGGTGAAATTTGCTACTCACACCTTGCAAGATAGCGCTCTCACATGGTGGAATTCCTACGTCCAGTCTGTAGGTATTGACGAAGCCTACCAGCTCACGTGGCCCACGTTGAAACAGATGATGACGGACGAGTACTGTCCGAGAAACGAACTCCAGAAAATGGAATCGGAGTTCTGGAACTTATCAATGAAAGGAACGGACATTGCAGGATATACCAACCGATTCCATGAACTAAGTATCCTATGTCCGCAAATGGTAACTCCGGAATACAAGAAGATTGAACGCTATATTTGGGGACTCGCTCCTCAAATACAAGGAAACGTTACAGCCTCCAACCCATCCACCATACAGGACGCCATCAGAATGGCCAACAATCTTATGGATCAGGTATCCCGGAGGAACGAAGCCAAAGCCGGGGAAAACAAGAGAAAGTGGGAAGAAAAGACCTGGAAGAACGCGGGTTCACAGTCCAAGAAGCCCGAGACCGTTAAAGCCTATGTAGCAGGAGTTGAGCCAAGGAGAGGCAATACCGGTACCAAGCCTTTTTGCACCAAATGCACCTTCCACCACAACCCTGGCCCCTGTCCAACCCAATGCGGAAAATGCAAACGTTTGGGCCATATGGCCAAAGATTGTAGATCCGGAGCCCCGGGTGCCAGTGGTAGCAACCCGAGGGGCTGTTTCGAATGTGGCACAACTGGACACATCAAGAGTGAGTGTCCGAAATTGAGGAACGAAGGAGGAACTCAGGGGAGAGCATTTGTGTTGGGAGTAGGAGACGCTCGTCAGGACCCCCACGTGGTATCAGGTACGTTTCTCCTAAACGATATTTACGCTTACGTACTCTTTGATACTGGGGCTGATAGGAGCTTTATATCTGATAAGCTTAGCCAGCAGTTGAATGTTACTACTCTTCCCTTAGACAACTCATATACAATAGAACTGGCGGATGGCAAAATAATAAAGGCAAGTAGTATCATTAAGGAATGCACACTAAAGCTAGCAGATCACTCCTTTAAGATAGACTTAATGCCTATAGAGCTCGGAAGTTTTGATGTGGTGATTGGTATGGACTGGTTGTCACATAACCAGGCTGAGATTTTGTGTGGTAAGAAAGTGGTGCGAATACCACTCAGTAAGAAGAAAGTCCTCACGGTCCAAGGGGAAAAGAAGAACCGACAATTGAATGTCATATCCGGCCTAAGAACATTAAAATGTCTTAGGAAGGGTTGTCATGCAGTGTTGGTCCAGATCGTAGAAAAAGAGTCGAAGGAAAAACGACTTGAAGATATTCCAGTAGTACGTGACTACCCGAAGGTATTCCCGGAAGACTTGCCTGGGCTTCCTCCAGCTAGGCAAGTAGAATTTCAAATCGATTTGGCGCCAGGAGCTGCACCGGTCGCAAGAGCCCCTTATAGGCTCGCACCTTCTGAGATGCAAGAACTATCCAGTCAATTGCAAGAATTGATGGATAAAGAATTCATTCGACCAAGTTCCTCACCTTGGGGAGCTCCGGTTTTGTTCGTTAAAAAGAAAGACGGATCCTTCAGATGGTGCATAGACTACCGAGAGCTAAACAAGTTAACGGTAAAGAACCGCTACCCTCTCCCTAGGATTGATGACCTGTTCGACCAGCTACAGGGATCTAGCTTCTACTCAAAGATTGATCTGCGCTCCGGTTATCATCAAGTAAAAGTTCGGGAAGAAGATATCCCCAAAACGGCATTCAGAACTCGTTATGGACATTACGAATTCCAGGTGATGCCATTCGGTTTAACCAACGCACCAGCCGTATTTATGGACCTCATGAATCGGGTGTGTAAACCATATCTGGATAAATTTGTAATAGTGTTCATAGACGATATCCTAATCTATTCCAGAAGTAAAGAAGAGCATGAACAACATCTCAAGTTGATCTTGGAGTTGTTAGAGAAAGAGCAACTATACGCCAAATTTTCAAAATGTGAATTTTGGTTGCGAGAAGTAAAATTCCTTGGGCATGTGATCAACAGTCAGGGAATTCAGGTTGACCCATCAAAGATCGAGGCCATAAAGAACTGGGCAATCCCTAGAACCCCCACAGAAGTCCGCCAATTTCTAGGACTTGCCGGTTATTATAGGCGATTCATTGAGAACTTCTCGAAGATAGCAGGTTCCTTAACGGAGTTGACCCGTATGGATGTGAAATACGTCTGGGGTGAAGAGCAGGAAAAGGCGTTTCAGCTGCTTAAGCAGAGGTTGTGTAGTGCACCAATTCTGTCCCTACCCGAAGGGACTGAAAATTTTGTAGTCTACTGTGATGCCTCGCACAACGGATTAGATTGTGTGCTCATGCAAAGGGACAAGGTCATCGCTTATGCATCACGACAGCTCAAGACTCACGAGGTAAACTATACGACTGATGACCTGGAACTGGGAGCAGTAGTGTTTGCTCTCAAAATATGGAGGCACTATTTGTATGGAACCAAGTGCACGGTGTTCACGGACCATAAAAGCCTCCAGCATATTCTGAATCAGAAAGAGTTAAATATGAGGCAACGACGTTGGGTGGAACTTCTTAGCGACTATGACTGCGAGATTCGCTACCATCCAGGAAAAGCAAATGTCGTAGCTGACGCCCTAAGCCGAAAGGAACGGGTTAAACCATTGAGAGTCCGAGCTTTGGTCATGACTATACAGTCAAACCTAAACTCTCAAGTCCGAGGGGCACAAGAAGAAGCAGTCAAGGAGGATAATCTGCTGAATGAAGCACTGAGAGGCATGGATAAGCAGTTTGAAATTAAGTCAGATGGATGTCGATACTTCATGGGCAGAATTTGGTTACCGAAATTTGGAGGCGTAAGGAAATTGGTCATGGATGAAGGGCACAAAACAAGATATGCTATTCATCCAGGGTCGGACAAGATGTATCACGATTTGAAGGGATCATAATGGTGGCCAAACATGAAGGCTGACATTGCTACTTATGTCAGCAAGTGCTTAACGTGTTTAAAAGTTAAGGCTGAGCATCAAAGGCCGTCAGGATTGCTAGTCCAGCCAGAGATACCCCAATGGAAGTGGGAAAATATCACCATGGATTTTATCACTAAGTTGCCAAAGACTTCTGGAGGTTATGACACCATCTGGGTGATCGTGGACCGGCTGACCAAGACCGCACACTTCCTGCCAATCAAGGAGACTGACAAGATGGATAAGTTAACACGAACCTATCTTAAGGAGGTCGTCTCAAGGCATGGGGTGCCAGTATCCATTATATCAGACAGAGACAGCCAATTTACGTCAAGGTTCTGGCAATCATTGCAAGAAGCACTGGGTACACGCTTAGATATGAGCACAGCCTATCACCCGCAAACGGACGGTCAGAGTGAAAGAACGATTCAAACATTGGAAGATATGCTAAGGGCATGTGTCATCGACTTTGTAAAAAGTTGGGACAGACACCTGCCATTAGTCGAGTTTTCTTACAACAACAGTTATCATTCGAGCATTAAGACTGCCCCATTCGAGGCACTCTATGGACGAAAGTGTCGATCACCTCTTTGTTGGGCTGAAGTAGGGGATAGTCAGATTACTGGACCTGAGATCATCCAGGAAACTACAGAGAAGATAGCCCAGATTCGGAACCGATTGAAGATTGCGCGGGATCGATAGAAGAGTTATTGGAATTCCAAGAGGGAGATCAAGTGATGCTGAAAGTCTCACCTTGGAAGGGCGTAATCCGTTTTGGAAAACGAGGAAAACTCAATCCTCGTTATATCGGACCATTCAAAATCACCAGAAGAATTGGCCCGGTAGCTTACCGACTCGATCTACCCCTAGAGCTTAGTAACGTTCATAATACCTTCCACGTATCCAATCTTAAGAAATGACTGGCTGATGAATCACTCGTGATACCCATGGATGAGCTAAAGATAGACGATAAGTTGAATTTCCTTGAGCAACCGGTGGAAATAATGGACCGAGAAGTCAAGAAACTCAAGCACAGTCGAATTCCAATAATAAAGGTCCGATGGAACTCTAAACGAGGTCCTGAGTTTACTTGGGAGCGCGAAGATCAATTCCGAGAGAAGTACCCCCAGCTGTTCTCAAAAGTCCAAGCAGAGGAGAACACGAGCTAATTTCGGGACGAAATTCCTTCAACAGGGGGAGACTGTAACAACTGGCCTAATAGTAAGGTATGAATTCAAAAGTTAAACAATAAAACTCGAATGAAGTTATATGAATCTCGAATCATATAATCAATAAACTCGAATGGTGTTGTATGAATCTCGATGAAAGAAGTAATAAACTCGAATAATGATATAATGAAACTCGATTAGTAAAGATCTAAACTCGAATAACACTTTGATGAAACTCGAATAAAGAAACAATTTTCTCGGATGATGCAGTATAAAACTCGAATGATGAAGATAAAAATCTCGATTTCTAAGGGATGAAACTCGAATGAAGCAAGAAACTCGGGCAATGTTGTATAAAACTCGACTATAGCTATATGAAACTCGAATGACAAAGGCATAAAACTCGATCAAAGGGTGATAAAACTCGGGCATAATGTTGTAAAACTCGATTGACACTACATAAAACTCGATTCACACTTGAATCGAGTTTAACCTTCCAGAAATTTTTCTAAGTATGTATGTATAAATACGTTGATAATAAATGCTGCCACCTCTTTTGCACGCCTTTTTGTACTTTTATTAATAAAAAAATTGAAAAGCCATACTACTTATCACTCTAAAAAGTAAGTTGTCCTTTAAAGGACAACTAGCTTGTACTTTTGTATTATTATATTAATAAACTCCATGCAACATACAATCATGAAATCGGCCACACTTATTTTTGTCCAACACTCAACCGATCTACCTTTTCTTTTCATCATTTCACTAAATCTTAATTTCTTTATCATTAGTTTAAATAACCGATTTTTCTTCTATAAATAGAAGACAACACCCATTTCCAAAAATCACACCAACACACATATTCTCTCAAGAAGGAAAATCGGCCAACCATATTTAAGGATTTCAAGTGTTCTTCAAACCTTTGTAAGTTTTTCTTATTTACTTTATTTTCCACCTTAAAAATTTATAAAACATGAAAAATTAAATATATTTACTAAAATATAATACTTTTCATTTACAACTCGGTTTTCATAATACTCGTGAAATTTTCCATGCAAAATATATGAATACCCTTTCATAATGATGCACATGCTCGTATATATATGTATGCATTTTCGTATATATATCAATACATATGTACATACGTATGCATGCATGCATCAAAATGTCCTTGGAAATAAACTACTTAAAATCATTTGTGTAAATCGGAATTAATACAACAAATTATATTTTTAAATAAATTACTTGAACATAACTACAAATCAGTATCAACATATAAAATCCCACGAAATTATTTATACATCACCCCCAAGTACATAAAATATTCAAACACGTATTATGATGATATTGACCCGAACTCGTAAAAATATTAGGACGAGTCTCAACCATTCAAACAAGTGTTCAACTCAGATCCAAAAACATCATCAAAAATCAACAAGGTGAGTCTTCATAGTCCCCTTTTTCACATTATTATGTTTTGGGATGAAATACATGCTTCGTTTTTATATGGACACAAAAACTTCTCGATTCTATTATGTATTACATATGTGATTTCCGCCCTTATATCATGAAATCGTTAGTTGCATTTGTTTGCAAGCGCGAATATATCGTGGATAGATCTATTGGGAGTCATGTCCCCCACTCGGGTTAGTGGTTTAGCTAACCGCGGGTGCATATATATTCAACACACGGTATTACGTATGGGAATACTGCTCGGGGCAAACTCATTCTAATTAAGCTTCGGTGACATGATGGTTTATGTAATACATCTCATGGAATTTATGATTTTATAAATTCAACTCATCTGATAATGTCCATACAACTGGTCTTTTCGCGTAAACCTATGAACTCACCAACATTTTTTGTTGACGTATTTTAGTATGTATTTTCAGGTAATTAAGGCAAGTGTGCCTTCGGATACACCAACTTTCAAGCTTCCGCATTTCATGGAGTCGCATGCATATTTCGAAACTAACGGAGATTTGACTGCATTATTTTTGGACGCATTAATTATGTATCAGAATCTCTGTATTACGCGAACTTCATTCCTTTCATTTTGTAAAACATTAATACATTTTTAAATTTTAATGATGTAATATTTCGAAAACGTCCATATAGTGGTCGTTCGTTATAATTATGGTTACGCTTCCGCACTCGTCACGTCTCGCTGCCAACCAAGGTAGCAGGGTGTGACAATGTATGCTGTGCATCGTCAACTACTAACAAGCACTAACAAGATTAATGACAAACAGTAACAATGGTCATTCATGTAACGCTCAAATTCTCAAATCTATCAAACATTAATAACATCAACCAATGTGAATGATCATTCAGCTAATGTGAATGGCCATTCACATTAGGAAATTTACCATTCACATTGGTGAAATAATATCAACACCTTACATTAGTCCTGTTAATTGTCAACTACGTTTTGTGAATGATCAATCTTCTAATGTCCATTCACATTTGATGAATGACGAGAACAGCAATGTTAGACTTCATCTTCTACATACCATCAATGTTAAATGTATTTAAGTAATGTGAATGGTCAATTAAGTAATGTGAATGATTAATTAAGCAATGTGAATGATCATTTAAGTAATGTGAATAGTCAATTAAGTAATGTGAATGGTTAATTAAGTAATGTGAATGATCAAATAAGTGTACAAGAAGTATAAATAGTTAAATAAGTGTTGTGAATGATCAATTAAGTAATGTGAATGATCAATTGACTAATGTGAATGATGAATTAATGTGAATGATGATGTTAAGCAATGTGAATGGTCGCTGCAATTACGAAAATACCCTTGCCTATGTGGGGTACGCTGGATACGCAGGCTTTCACAAGGGACGCTGTGGAACCAAATTATATATATATATATATATATATATATATATATATATATATATATATATATATATATATATATATATATATATATATATATATATATATATAAAACCAATCTAGTGCAGAACTATAGAACCAATCTAGGGTTGGGATCATTGCAGAACCTTAATTTAGTGCAGAACTATAGAACCAATCTAAACCATTGGATTATTATATGACACTAGGGATAAGATGGTAATTATGCAATTAACATTGAATTAATAGTAGCCTACCAAGTTTGACTGCCCACTTTGACCATTTTTTACTCTTTTAATATCGAAGGTGCATGCAGTGTTGAATGTGTGATATAAACTGTAATTCGACACTGAATGACCTCTATATAATATATTGAATGGATGTCTAGGTAAAAAAAATTTACGAAAAATAAACATGTAAAATTTTTTCGAAAAAAATATATCATTATCATTAAATCAACCAACTTTTGACTACTAATTTTGACCATTATTTTGGTTCTGTTAATTTTGAATGTACATGCAGTGTTGCATCGACGTTGGATATATGACATCAACTGTTGCATCGACGTTGAATTATATCGGTCATGCTACATTGCATCGTGGTCTGGGTAATTTTTTTTAACGAAAAATAAACACGTAAAATTTTTTGGAAAAAAAATATGTCATTACTGTTCTCATTAAATCAACCAAATTTTGATTACTAATTTTGGCCATTATTTTGGTTCTGTTAATTTTGAATGTACATGCAGTGTTGCATCGACATTGAATTATATCGGTCATGCTACATTGCATCGTGGTCTGGGTAATTTTTTTTTTACGAAAAATAAACGCGTAAAATTTTTTCGAAAAAAATATGTCATTACTGTTCCCATTAAATCAACCAACTTTTGACTACTAGTTTTGACCATTATTTTGGTTCTGTTAATTTTGAATGTACGTGCAGTGTTGCATCGACGTTGAATATACGATATCAAGTGTTCATTCGACATTGAATGATACCGGCCATGCTACATTGCTTTGTGGTCTGGGTAATTTTTTTACGAAAAATAAACACGTAAAATTTTTTCGAAAAAAATATATCATGACCGGTCTCGTTTTAAAGAGTATAAAATTCTCGTTTTTATGGTATAATTTTTTTGATTTAACAATTAATCATATTAATGTTATTTTAATTTAAAGAAAAATGATATTTATTTTTACTAATGTCAATCTTTTTGCTATTTCCAATCTATTCATATTTTACTCCTGAAAGTTCTGCTGGCAATTGTGGGCCATTATTTAAAATCTGGACAGATTTGGGCTAAATAAAATACGTAATGGGTTTCCTTGGGCTATTAATTTATATAGATGGGGCCAAATTGGACCCATTTGTAATCCAACTTTTTTTTAACGGGCCAATATGGGTCAATTAAAACACTAATTCAGGCCAAAATAAAAGTGTTGATGACTGATATATCTCCCTGCCATTCTCCCGTTTCTGAATGAGCGAATTCTGAAAGAGTGAAAGGTGAAAAATCTGCAACCGTCTTCCATTCATATCGTTGTTCTCCTCTACTCTTCTAGCCATCTGCATTGATGCTTCTCTGATGTTCTTGAATAATCTCCATTAATGCTTAGAATCTCCATCACTGCTCCTTCACTTCATCTTGGTTCGTTGCTTCTCAGGTTCATCTTTCGGCTCTCTCTTAATCTGCTCTCTCATTCGCTTTAAACTTTCATTTACGTTCTAATCACAGTGTATAAATAGATTGCGTTGACTACATTGCGATTTCCACAAGAAATAATTTCAGAATAGATGCTTAGGGGGCGTTTGGTTCGCGGATTTTTTTCTATGGGATTTGCATTTTGTCAAAGGATTGGGATTATGCAGCATTTGCATTTGTCAGGATTTTTTCAAAGAATTTGCATTATCTTATAGAAAAATTTTACTAATCTGAAAAATGCAAGGTAACTGGGATTTAAAATCCTAGGGGGGAGGCTGGGATTTTAAATAACGAAGAAGGGAGGGATTTAAAAAATCCTGGGATTTTAAATCCTTAGTGAAATCTGCGAACCAAACACAGGATTTTAAATGCAAATCCCAGTGAATCCCAGGAAATTCACGAACCAAACGCCCCCTTAGGGTTTTTACCTTTTTTGGGTTTATAGAAAAAGAATCTGAATCTGAATCGTTTGTATATATATATTGCCAATTTCAGGTTTGATTTTCGATTTCAACATGTGGCTTTTTGGTCTTTGGTTTGCAATGTTTGGGTCGGTTTTTGGCTTTAAAACCAAGAAGTGTGAGCTACTAAATTTGAGGTTTTAATGCTAATTACATTCTAAATAAAATGCATAATCAGAAGCTATTTTATTTAATTAAAAGAAAATTTTGTTAAACAACAAAAGTAATATGAAATGTCAACCGATGGAAGGGCTGCTGGTTGCTACACACTTCACATATAGATTGTTGTATGTTTGATGGAAGTTCTCTAAGGTAGTTTCTTTGGGCTTTAATGGAAATGGATGCTTTTTTTTGTGTTTGAAACTTGGAGCGAATTTCCAAAGCAGGGTGCAGGGTGCTTTGTTTCTTTGATTTTTACTGGCCTTAACTCTTAAGTGAACTTGCTTCAAGATTCCAAAGTTGGTTCTTTGAGTTTCAAATGAACTGTGTTATTTGATTTAGAAGGGTTTGAGTGAATAGTTTCAAACTCACCAAAGGTGGATTCTTTTTCTGTGTTTAGATTGTTTCAAGTTTCTTTCTAGTTAAGTGAATTGGGTGCCTTATGCTACATGGGCTTTACGTCAATAATTTCGGACTTCCCAAAATTGAGTGCTCTTTAGTTATTGTAAGCGATTTGTTTCAAGATTTTATAATTAGGGTTTTTGGGTGTCCTTGAGATTGCTTTGAACAAATTAGTGATGGAAGAAGATGGGATAGAAGAGATTACTAGCATTAGTGCTCTGTTATTAAGGAGGAGAAGTGGTGGGGGTGGGGGTGATTCAGCCTCAACTTCAAGGTGGGTGGATGGCAGCGAAGTGGATTCAGAATCAGCACCTGATTCTGTTTTGATAAATTCAGAATCACATACACACATACTAATCTGATTCTGTTTTGATAAGTTTCCAGCAGCGACTTGGAAGGGTTGACATTTCAAGAATTAAATTTTAATACTAATTGGTTTCTGTTCTGATTTAATCAAACATTGATTGATTTAATCAAGAATGTGACTAAAATAATAATAGGCTTGATTGAATTGAAAGAAAGTTCCAATCAAGGTAATATGAAATGTCAATCGAAATAGTGGTACAAACTTGATGTAAATTGTAAGCGGAAAGATTATGGTTTGTAAATTGCAAGTTAAACCTTAAAATAGTCTTTATAATAAGCATCATCGTTTATATATGTGTGCATTGTCAATCAAAGATTGTTGTATTTAGACTTTAGCTTTTGATTTGTCAACTCTCTTGTTTAATCTTTTATTTATCTATTCGGTGCTTTTGTTGTAGATAAAAAGAGAGTTCTTTGATGTCAAACTCAGAAAATATAGACACAACAAATGAAAATGAGGGTAGTTCATCAACCTTTTTTAGAGATCGTTCTTTAGTGTGGAATTATTTTTCTAGATTACCACTTGGGGATGATGGAGTTCAAAAGACAAGTTGCACCGCATGCGGAAAAGTGTTTAGCGCCAACCCAAGTTCAGGCACATCTCACATGAAACGACATATCCCCAAGTGCTTTAATACTGATGAACCCGGTCCTCCACAAAAACGATATCCTTTAGATCAAACTGCATATAGGGAGAACATGGCCATGGCGATAATTAAACATAATTATCCTTTTAGTTATGTTGAACACGATAGAACAAGGCATTTGCATAAGTTTCTATATTCTGATGCAAGATCCGTTACTAGGAACACAGCAAAGGCAGATGTGTTGAAAGTTTATGAGAAAGAAAAGATCAAATTAATAAAAAGGAGTTGGAAAAAGTAAATGGTAGAATATGTTTGACATCTGATTTATGGACTTCTATTACAGGTGATGGGTATATGACTTTAACAGCTCATTACATTGATGATCAATGGGTTTTGAGAAAAAAAGTGCTGATATTTAGACGTATACTCCCTCCTCATAGTGGCCCTCTTTTAGCGGAGTATATAATTAATTTTTTAAAAGATTGGGGCTTTGAGAAAAAGATTTTTTCTATCACGTTAGATAATGCAAAATACAATGATGGTTTAGTCGAATCATTGAAGGATCATTTACGATTAAATGACGCATTACTTTGTGATGGAGATTTCATACATGTGCGTTGTGGAGCGCATGTATTAAATTTAATTGTGCATGCAGGATTAAAAGTAATAGAAGAGGCCTTTGAGAAGGTTCGGGACTCAGTGAGATATGTAAGAGGAAGTAGTACAAGGAAATTTAAGTTTGCGGAATGTATTGCACACCTTCAATTGCAATGTAAGAGTCATGTACGACAAGATGTTATGACAAGATGGAATTCCACATATCTTATGCTTGAAAGTGCATTAGTTTATCGTCGTGCTTATGCTCGATTGCAGCTAGTTGATTCGAATTACAAGACATGCCCGTCACAAGAGGAATGGATAAGGATAGAAAGGATCACAAAGTTTCTAAAACCTTTTCATGACATCGCGACTTTATTTTCTGGAAGCTCATATCCTACTTCTAATTTGTATTTTAATTCTGTATGGAAAATCCAATTGCTTCTTCAGGAAGAGATTCAAAATTCTGACCCTCTTATAAGTATGATGGCGAGTGATATGTAAACAAAATTTAATATATATTGGGAGAGCTATAGTACGGTGTTATCTTTTGCAGTTGTTTTAGATCCTCGATATAAGCTTGTAGTTGTTGAGTATTGTTTTGCAAAACTTGGCATGGAGGATGATGAGCGTTTGGAAAAAGTAAAAAGTATACGCGATAGTTTGTATGAGCTATATGATGAGTACAAGATTTTGTCTACTGTGGCACACGATTCATCCACTGCATCGGGTTCAAATGTTCATTTAGAAGATACATATGATGACTTCGATGGGCTCGAATTGTTTCAAAGTCAACTTAACCGACCTGAGAGGGTTAAGTCACAGCTTGATATGTATTTGGAGGAACCTTCAATTGATAGAAGACAAAATATTGATATTTTGCAGTTTTGGAAAGATAATCGAGGGAGGTATCCAGAATTAGCTTGCATGGCTCGTGATATTTTGAGTATACCGATCACTACAGTGGCTTCAGAGTCATCTTTTAGCATTGGTGGTCGAATTATAAGCAAATATAGAAGTTCATTGTCATCTTCAAATGCCGAGGCATTGTTATGCTCACGTGATTGGTTGTTCGACATAGAAGGTATTATATTTCATTCACTTTGTATCTTTATCTTTATGTATTTCATATATTTTATATTCGGCTATTAAATATTAATTTTAAGTTGTTATACATGTTAGATATTGAAGATGACGTTGAGGAAGAAGACATCGTGGAAGATTTTGAAGCATTTATTCCATCTTACTGATAGTATGAAATTAAAACGTTGAAATTGTTTGTTAATTGAAATTTTTGATGAAATTGGTACATACTTGAATGAAAAATTGTTTTTGTTAAAAACAGCCCGTTTTGACCCATGGTCCGTTTTGCCCAACCCATTTTAGCCCATGGCCCATTTGGCTCGTTTTTAAAATGGCCCGTTTTGGCCCGCAACCATTTGGCCCATTACCAAATCCAACCCGGCCCGCCCATTTTGCCACCTCTACCTGAAAGAATTAAATAATCACTAATGCCAATCTTTTTTTCATTAATTCCAAACTTTATGGTTTTAATCAAGACCATTAGATTAATCTAATCTATGGACGATATTGGTTCTACGGTTTTACACTAAATTTAGGTTCTGCAATAATCTCATACATATATATATATATATATATATATATATATATATATATATATATATATATATATATATATATATATATATATATATATAGAGTCAGGTTCAAATAAGTATCTCTCGAAATCAAGTGCACCCGAAGGTACCAACCTTAAAAAACTTTTTTAAATTTTTTTTTCACATAATCATGTTTAATTTAATGTTATACGCATGATATATGAATTTCACATAGATTCACATTTTCTGTCTCCTTAAAAATTATGTGAATGCTCAATGCATATTTATGTGAATGGTCATCCATGTGAATGGTCATTTCACTCAATGTGAATGGTGTGAATGACCATTCACATGATCTTTTTTTACCATTCACAATATTTATGACGTTGTTCCTTTTGAAAAAAAGTCTTATAATGTTGTTTTATACATGTCTATTTAAAAAAAATATATGTGAATGATCATTCACATTAGGGTACGTTGGGTACGCTGGAATCTCATAGGTACGCTTATGAACCTGATTCTATATGTATATATATATATATATATATATATATATATATATATATATATATATATATATATATATATATATATATATATATATATATATATATATATAATAAAGAACTTTTGTGTATGTAAGAACCAACAATAACAAATGACTTATCTCAGTAAATCTGCTCGTGTATCAAATTGTAATATGATCGAAACTAATGTTAGGGTTATTATATCAGTAAACCCAGTTAAATCAATTCTTATTTTATATAAATTGAATATTTCATATAATAATTACACATTAATTCTAAATAAATATATATAATACACTTTTAAATTTTGACAAAATTAATTAAAAAACAAATCTAATTTATCGAGATATAAATAATCAATAGACTTATAAAATCCGTTTTTCGAAATGGAAATATAAAGATTATAAAGATATGATCGACATTCAATATCGATCGCAGGAACGTTCACGGATGAAATTATTGATTGTAGTTATTGATAGATAAGTTGAATCAAAGTAACTATTTATGAGATCTCTTTTTGGTTTTTCAACCAATATAATTCATGAACGATATTTATATCTAATTGTTTGGTATGCATAAAATTTGAGTACTCTACACATGCAAAGCATTAAGTCTTTCTTGTTAAGCCGTTTTCGTCGGCAACCAAACTTATTGATGATTGAAAGGATAACCATCAAAGAAAAAGACCGCAAGTCACACGAAAAAGCGATGTCCGATGGACGAGAATCTCAATTCCGTAAGAACTACTTTAAAGTTTGTGCTTTTAATATATAAAATTATGCATTTGATTCTAAAATTTATACATTTGGTAAAGAGCAAATTACAAAAATGGTCCCTGTGGTTAGCATAAAACTTTGGATTAAATCCCTATGATTCAATTTTGCACAAATGGTCGTTATTTGCATTGTTTACTTGCATAATTGGTTCATCTGTCTCATTTTTTTTCCTAAATAACAATTATACAATTTTCTTTAATAACAATTTTAGTCCCTCTCTTTTCATGAATTTTGTTTTTTTTTTAAATATTAAATCTTACTTTATTAAGCGATGATTTAATTAATTTATTATTATTATTAGAGTAAATTACAGAAATGGTCTCTGTGGTTTGCTTAAAATTATGAAAATGGTCATTGACCTTTAAAAATTACATAAATGGTCCCTCAAAACACTATTTAGTTGCATAGATGGTCCCTCAATTCCTTGACTTTTTCTAAATGACGATTTTGCCCTTATTTCCAAAATCAAATTTGGTCCTTATAGTATATAATTAGTTTTGGTTATAAGCATTTTTATAATTTCTTGTTTTTTTAATTTTAAATGCTAATATAATAAAATGTGATTTAATTATTTTATTTAAATTGTTTTTACATATTTAATTTATTTATATATATTTTATTTGTTAAAATATTTATACGATATTATATTTTTATATGTTACCAACTAACTATATCTACGTTAACAATTTTTGATTTGATTATAATATTAGGCAAAAATTTTATATAAATTTAGGGTTTTATTTGTTTTGATTAAAATATCTCTTGTTACGTTAATACATTTTGATTTAAATTTAGTCTTCTTTTCGTATTGATTTACATATTTTGGTACATTAATCCGTTTCAATTAAACTTAGTATTTTATTTGTTCAATTCTAATTATTTTGTTATATTAATACATTCTGATTTAATTATAATTATTAATAAAACTATGTCGACTTGACATTTTAGTCGTTTTGATTTACATATATTTTTTGTTAGTACATTTCAATTAATTATAACTTCAAACATAATATATAAACTTTACGTTTTATTTGTTTTTTGCTTAAATATTTTGTCACAATAATACCTACCGATTTAATTAAAAAAATTAGCATTTTGGTATGTATATTTCTTTATATATGTATTGGTTTGTATATTTTGAAACACATTTATATTTATACATATGTATGTTTTGAATAAAACGTATATATATTTCGTTACATACATTTCGAAACATATATAACAAAATATACAAACCTAAACGTGCATAAAAAATATACAAACCAAAACATTAAAAATTATAATGAAATCGATAGATATTAACATGACAAAATATTTATGCAAAAACGAATAAAATGCTAATTAAGTTTATATATATTATTTTATAAAAATTATAATTAAATTGAAACGTACTAAAACAAAAAAAAATTTAAATCAAAACGAATAAAATGTTAAGTCGACATAGTTTTGTTAAAAGCTACAATTAACTCAAAATGTATAAATGTAATAAAATAATTAGAATAGAACAAATAAAATATCAAGTTTAATTGAAACAGATTAATGTAGCAAAATATGTAAATCAAAACTAAAAAAAGACTAAATTTAATTCGAAAGGTATTAATGTAACAAAATATCTTAATCAAAAGAAATAAAATTCTAGGTTTATATATTTTTCCTAAAACTATAATAAAATCAAAATATGTTAACACAATGAAATTGTTAGCGGTAACCTATAAAAATATAAAAATATGGAAAAAATTTAAAAAAAATAACTGTAAAACAAATAAATTGAATATATAAAAGAGAATTAAAATAAGTTAATTAAATAAAATAATTAAATCATATTTTATTAAATTAACAATTATAATTCAAAAACAAAAAAAAAAGTTATGAAAATGACTAAAACCATAACTAACTAAATACTATAGGGACCAAAATTGAACTTGAGAATAAGGGCAAAATCGTCATTTAGAAAAAGTCAAGAGATTGAGGGATCATTTCTGCAAGTAAATAGTGTTTTGAGGGACCATTTATGTAATTTTAAAGATCAGGGACTATATCCATAATTTTGAGCAAACCACAAGGACCATTTCTGTAATTTACTCTTATTATTATTTAAGATGTGTTTTTTTTATCAAAGTTTTATTTTATAATCTATTTGATTAATTTATTTTACGTTTCTATTATGTATTTAATTAATTTATTAAAATTTTATTTATATTAGATTTCATTATTATAATATTTATATGTTTTTTGTATTTTGTATGTTTGCATACATTTATTTCATTACGATAATATATTTTGATTTCATTATACATTTTTAAGGAAAATATATAAACTTAGGATTTAATTCGTTTCGATTTAGATATTTGTTTCTCGGTTTAAATTTAAAATTCTATTTTTTTGATTTAAAATCTTGTTACATTAAAACATTTAAGTCAAAACAAATAAAAAAGTTAGGTTTATATAGTTTTCTTGTAAATTTTAGTTAAACCAAAACATATTAATATAACAAAATATTTATGTCATAACAAATAAAATGATATGTTTATATATTTACTTGAAAGTTATAACCAACTTAAACGTATTAAGCTAACAAAAATTTAAAAATCAAAATAAAGCAAACGCTAAGTTTATATGTTTTTCTTAAAAATTATGCTTAATTCGAATCATATTAATGTTACAATATAATAATATGAAAAATAATAAATGAAACGTTAGATAAATAAAATTTATTTAGACAATAACATATTAGTATGATAATAATAATTAAAATTTTTGTTAGGTTAATACGTTTTAAAATGGTTATAACTTTCAAGTAAAAATATATAAACATAACATTTCATTTGTTATGACATAAATATTTTATTATATTAATATGTTTGTGACACCCTCTTTTCTCGCATAAATGCCACGTCAATATATAACCATAAGTGGCAACATCGCAAGCATCTCATAATACACATGTCATAGGATTATCTGAAAAAACACTGTTAATTAAAAACTTTGATACAGAAGTCTTTACAACATATCGCATGTCGGATACAGATACACATACTATTCAGATACAACAAGTCCTCAAAAGCTGACATCAACATGCAACAAATATACACACGCACTGCTCTAATCCGACTCGGCTCCTACTTCGGAAGCTGCTGCGGCTGTGACCCCACTGTATGACTGCCTGAGACACGTAAGACTCGAAAACATAAGTTGGGAAGCTCGTGAGTACGCGAGGGTTAGACTCTGCATATAACAACACATAACATACACAACACATATAGCTCATCACATATAACACATGCTCAATGCACAACACATATCTCTGCTCAAAAGGGGGACGTCGTTCCCTAGCTAACAGGTCGCACACAGCAGCGGTTAGCTACACAATAGGCACAGGACCGACCTGGCATTAAACATTGTTATATATATACAGTCTCAAACTTCGTGATTGGTTAGGGACAGTCAGCCTGCGCGATCACATATCGCGGACACCTGCAACGCAAACACATATAGCACGTATAGGGTAGATAGAATCATACTTGCGTGCCACTTCTCGGTCTCATACACATATCACAACACATAATCGACTCATAAAAGTATACGCGCGTTTTGAAAGAACTCGAGTACTCACCAATTACCCGAATCACGGCAACCCAAAATTCTATCGCGGATCGGTACGCGGTCGGCTCGAACCTGTAATTATCACGGATCCCAGATATTAACGCAAACCTAACGGATAGACAATATAGACCCGAACATAATTATCATAAGCAACCCGACTCAAAACACACCCCCAAACAAGCAACCGACGCCTAAAAACCCACCGGACCAGCCGCCGCATCGCGGCCCGCGCCCAGCCAACGCGGTCGCGCTCACGCTGGTGCAGACTTGTGCAGTTCGCAAAAATGGCAGAAACCAAGGGTTCCTATCCCCCAAACTCGATTTTAAGCAACAGAAATACATACAAACTCATACACAACGAACTCATGTAATTCCAGAACCAAAACCCTCACATAACACATACATATGTCAAATTTAAACAACAAAATCTGGAGCCCCGCACTATGCCAAGAACACAAAGGAGAAGAAGATGATCAAGATCCAACACTCAAATCAGATTTGGAAGAACCTTCTTGCTGCACCAAGCACTTCTCACACACACACCTTTGATATTTCTGATTTTAGTAAGGGAAGGATAAGAAGGAACTCAAGGACACGTACACATATACGCTTTCTAATAATAGAAAGCTCCGAACCCGCTAAATCCGAACCCGCTATCACTTTTTCACATTTAATATCATTTTAACCCAATTAAATCCACGATCTCATAAATAATAATAATCCACTAATTATTAACCCGGCGACACGTATCACTCGGTCTTGACACGTTTAATCCACGAAACGAGATTCAATTGGAACAACGCAATAATATTATAATAAAGAGCCAATAAGTTAAATCCACGTACCAGGCTCAAATCCGGGATGTTACAATGTTTTAGTTTAACTACAATTCACAAGAAAACTAAATAAACCCAATATAATTTATTTGTTTTGACATAAATATTTTAATGTAACAAAATATTTAAATCAACAAATAAAATATAAATTTAAATCATAATAATCATGTAACAAATATCAAAATCCAAACAACTTAAATCCTGAGTTTATATATTTTTCTTATAAAGGTATAATGAAATCAAAATATATTAACGTAATGAAATAAATAGATGAAAACATAAAAAATACAAAAAACATACAAATATTATAGTAATGAAATCTAATACATAAATTTAATAGATAAATTAAATTCGTAATAGAAATGTAAAATAAATTAGATAAATAGATAAAAATATAAATTAAATAAAAAATAAATACATCTTAAATAATAATAATAATAATAAATAAATAAATAAAATCATCATTTATTAAATTAAGATTTAAATTTAAAATTTAGATACAAAAACAAAATTCATGAAAAGAAAGGGACCAAAATTGTTATTAAGTAAAAGGGTATAATTGTCATATAAGAAAAAAAAATGAGACGGAGGGACCATTTCTGCAAGTAAACATTGCAAATAAGGACCATTTATGCAAAATTGAAACCACAATCAAAATTTTATGCGAACCACAGGTACCATTTTTTGTAATTTACTCTTTGATAAATTTATGCATTTGATGTAAACATTTACGCATCTCATGATAAATTTGTCCACTTTATGTACAAATTTGTGCATTTAGTGTATAATTTAATAAATTTAAATTTTAAAAATAATTTTAATTGTGATATTTGATAATATTGAAAACCAATAATTTTTTATGTTATAAATTTAAGAGTAAATTACATAAATGGTCTTTGTGGTTTACATAAAACTTTGGATACGGTCCTTGTGGTTTCAATTTTGCATAAACGGTCCTTATTTTCACTGTTCACTTGCAAATATGGTGTAACACCCACATTCTCGCACAAATGCCACGTCAATATATAATCATAAGTGGCAACATCGCAAACATCTCATAATGCACATGTCATAGGATTAACTGAAAACCACTATTAAATAAATCTTTAATACAAAGATCGTCACATAACATTTCACATGCTGATACTATTATACATACACAACTGTACACTTCTAGCATACACAGATAGATCAGATACAACAGTTCTCAAAGGTGACGTCAGCATACAATAGATTACACAAGACACGGCTCTAAACTCAGCTCCTACTTCGGCGGCTGCTGCGACTGAGACCCCACAGTATGACTGCCTGGCAATAAACACTGCTGTATATATGCAGTCTCATACTTCATGACTGGTTAGGGACAGTCAGCCTGCGTGATCACATCTGCGAATACCTGCACTTAAACGCATATAGCACGTATAGGGTAGGGGAAATCATACATGCGCGCTATGACTCAGTCTCATACACATATTTCACAATCACATAAATGACTTGTAAAATGCACGTGTGTTTTGAAAGAACTCGAGTACTCACCAAATACCCAAATTCAACTGTGACCCAGAACTCTATCACGGCTCAGAACGCCATCGGCTCGAACCTCCAAAACTTCAAGAACTTCAATCCAAGGAGATGAAGATCAAACTCAGGCTTTGATTCTTCTTTGTGGCTCCAAAATCAGATACACACACACGTTTCAGTATTTGGAAGTGAATGGGAAAAAGGAAACTCAATGATCATCCACGTATATATTTCTTTCCTTAATTAGTAAGTCTCGGACCCGCGAAATTCGAACCCGATATCACTTTTTCACTATTAATATCATTTTGACCCAATCAAATCCACGATCTCAATAATAATAATAATCCACTAATTATTTGTGAAATGTAGTTTCTACCAATCAATCAACAACAATAATAATCAATCAAGAACAAGAACAATTAATACTAACCGAATGCTTCAATTGATGATTGAAACGATTACAAAGATGAGAATTGCAACTGTTAGACACTGTAGCCCTATATTCTCTGCAATGATTTCTGTCCGTATGTAATTTGCCAAAATGTCAGATCTACTAAAATAGAAAGTCAAAGATGCTATTTATACATTTTTACTAACTATCAAGGAAATACAAAATAGACCCTAAACTTTGTTTTTCATCAACTAAAACATATCCTAACATTCTCCCCCTTTGATGAAAATAGCAAAGTCATTAAACCGATAAACCCAGCTTTTGTTCAAATCTTCTGATACTTTTACGATCCGAAAGCCTCCATTCAATCTTTGAAATAAACTCCACCATGAGTCTTCGGTCGTTAACAGATAAAGCACCTTTCTTTGTCTTTCTTTTCTGGTCTGCTGCAAGCTTACCTTTCAAACCACTTAAAACTTTAATCAACGTACCATCTGAAAACTTATTCAGCTCCACACTCCTCATTGCTCTCAACTTCTTATTCCGATCTTTATACATGACTGCTGGATGCTTCACCATGATCACTTGAAATTCTTTCAGCTCACCAGCAAATTTGATATCTCTGTGAGGCGCTGTCATGTTGATCTTCCTCATGCCTCTTTCAACCCCTATCTGTAGATCTTGCACTGACATCAATACCAACTTGGTATGCATGAAGTGAAACAGTGTCTTAAGCGCAAATCTACAGTGTTCATTTCTTTTGTTTCTGCACAATTCATCAAAAAGATCTTCAATATCTACGAAGTGCATGTTAAACATATCAGCTTCTGTGAACACATAAGTATTTCCATCTGATCTAGTGACTGTGAATTTTGGATAAAAAATCTTGACAAATCTTTCTTTTTCAATCTTCACCAGGTCTACTATTCTGAATTCGCTCTTAACCTTCTCAACCTCCTGTGTTTTGTTTCTCAGAAAACTGGCATAGTTAACCAGATTAGGCATGTTAGGCTCTAGTACTCTAAACAACTTGTGGAATGAACATGGAGCTTGTTTCTTGCAAAAGATCCGTTTCTCCAGAATATCTTCAATATAAGGCATCTTGTTCCTTTTTCTGATAAATTCCGCAGATCTATTCTCTGGAAGCTCAAGCTTTTTCACCTTCTTCTTGCTAATCTCATCCTTATTTAACAAAGTCAGCATATATTGTATCTCCCTCTGAACCACTTGTTGTGCTTCAAATCTAAGTCTATGTTGTTTCTTAGATTCATCGGCAAGCACATACTCGTTGAAAAACCTATCCATCACTTCAACTTCATTCAATACAACCTTTTCTTGAGCCACACTGCTCTCAACTTGAAACTCTTCAAACTCCTCTTTAACTTGTACAACTACCTCAGGCTTTTCAACCGTTGGTGTCGATTCAACATCCTTCAAAATTTCCTCAACTAACACTTCCTCCTCCTCGATTCTTTCAGCTCTAAAATCTACATCAGTCAAAGCTATTATATCATCATCTTCAGAAACTTCAATATACTCCTCTCTCTCTTCTCCTGTCCCTTGAATACTTAGCTCTTGATTTTTCTCTTGAACATCTTCATCTGAATCAATATACTCAACAAAGTGATAAATATCAGACTGAATGTTCAAAGGAACTGGAACATCTTCATGAAGAATCAATCCCAGCTCTCTTTGTTCACTATCTGATTCTTTAGATCCCCCAGCTTCTTTTTCCTGAACTTCCGGCTCCTTTTCTGGATATGTAATCATTAAAATCCCAGGCGTTGGTTCATCAAGCTTTCTCCTCTTCTCCCCCTCATGAGGAGCATCATCGGAGTTTTCGTCATGCTCATCATGTTTCCTCTTGGACGAGGAAGCTTGAGCCTTGCAAGTTTCTTCAACTGCAGCCACCCTTTCTGAAAGATTACCTAACGCCGTTATCACAGTACTTTCCAGGCTAATCATGCGTTCTCTCATCTCATCAAATTGTTCAAAAACAAATTTCTTCAAATCTTCCTTTAAGTCTTCTATGGCTTGTTGTGACGGAGATTGCTTCACCGACTCCTCTGCAACATCCTTTCCCTTTAAAAAGTTCTGAATGTTTGTCATTTGGGCCATTACCTCAGCTAATTGATTAGAAACATGCGTATTTACTCCAAACACAGCTTCATTCAACGCTTTTGTCAAATTGGATTCAGTAACAAATGGGGATAATGTCACCACTGGGTCACGTAGACTTCCAGTTGTCACAGCAGTCGAACTTGTATAAAGTACTTCTGTGTGGCCAGTGCTCAGAGTTGGTAGTGTTGTTTCTCTGACTGGACTTCCACCCTCTTCAAGTGACGGAGCAACAAATGCTTCCGTTACTGAGGGTGTTCCAGTGGGAACACTAAGTTCAACCACACTCACTTCAACAAATGAAGGTGACTCAAGTGTCCTAGACTGTATAGGAACTAGACTCGGTGATTGAAAAGAAGTCGTACACACGGGCAGTTGTGCACTTGTTTCAATATCCATTAAGTCCAAGTGACTTTCGGATAGATTGTGTGGTTCATCCCTGTGTTCAATTGAAACAGTCTCCAGTTGAGAGGAGACTGAGTGGATAGTTGGGTGTGCAATTGTCAGTGGGATACTGACTTGTTCAATGCTAACTCTCATAGGAGAGCTAACAGTAGACGTGGTTAATTCCCGGCTTTCTAGGGTCATGGTATCCCTCACACTCTCTGCAGCAATTTGTACAATATCTACCATCATTCCTCCTCCCTCATGATGATCACCTCCATCATCACCATCATCATCATCATCATCTCCTTCTCCCTCTTCTTCTTGTATATCTGACAACGCCCTCTCAGAATCTGACTTTTCAGCTTCTTCCTCACCACCCCTCACACTAACATCTCCCTCACTCTCTAAATGGGCAACCTGAACTTCAGCCCCTTGCTGAGGTTCCTCTATTCTTAAGGCTCCTGGGCTAAGAGATCCCGGTTCCTATCCCTCGGATAAGAATCTGTATGAATCTCTGAAGTGGCACAAATTTTCTTGCTCTATTTGTTGTTTTTGCAAGCACAATCTCTTTTAAATCTTCCCATATGCACTGAGCATAATCGTAATGCTTGTTGAAAGCTATGCCATGAAATATCCTCAAACAGTGAATACTGCATCTATCAATGCCTGTGTGTTTTGAAGTCATACACCTATTTATGATTCCAAAGAGTGTATACCATTCTCCATTTAAACCATTCCTATGAAACTTTGAGCTCTTCGGTAGTGGCTTGGAATAGCCCAAGCAGATTAAATCATGTACCAGCTCCTCATCTGAATAAAGTCTTAAAAGTCTGCCAACTCTGGGAAGTTTACAGTGTTTATACGTCTCGGAAGGAATAGATTATGACGCAGTCTTGCGAGAGTGATTTTTGTCTTGAACGGTCTATTGTCACTTTAAAGTGATGATTTCCGTCAGCAGGAACAAATTTGACAGTGTGCCAAAATTGTTGTAAATACACTTGTGGAATAGACGGTTTGTATTGAAGCAGATAACCGAGTGGATGGCCTTTTAGAATATCCACAATGATAGGATGACTCACTTTAATAACCTAAATATCTAGACGATGGTTATTATCTCGGAAAGGAAGGCAATGTTTAGGTTTTACTAGCTGGTTATCTGGGATAATGTTTGATTGTGAAGGTCGGGCAACTGAGGTAGACCTAACAGGGGTAGATACAAGGGTATGATTTGATGATGAATGTGAGTCAGAGGAATTTGAGTTCTGAGATTGTATTGGAGATGCCATTTGAACACCTGTAAAAACAAGAACATCATGTTAGTCAGATCATGTACACAAATGACATCCTTCAAAATGTAGAAAAATTGTAACATTTTATCAGAAATTGTCAAAACTTGTGATTTTCTTTTTAAGGCATCGGGTTTCCAGACAATAATAGTTAATTATTGAATGGACTCCAGAGTCAATCGTTTAGAGACCAATGTTAGAAAAACACAAATTTATAACAATTTCTTAAAAAATGTGACATTTTTCTTAAATCATAAAAAATTCCACACTTAGAAAAATTTTCTGTTGAAACTCGAATACAACTATAAGTTTCTCGAATGACTCTTGATCAATGTCGAGTGACACATGAAACAACTCGAATAAGCCTATAAACAACTCGAATGATATACACATGAAACTCGAATAAGTCTCTACAAAACTCGAATGACATATACATGAAACTCGAATAGAATATGTACTAAACTCGAATGAAACATGGGATCCAACACTCAACTCGAATGACTAAGTCATTTCCTCGATAAGACCATTGTCCCAACTCGAATAAGCTTTAAGTACTTATGTTCTGAAAATTTTCTAAGTGTTACACACACACTTGTCAACTCGCATTAAACCCAAATGTTTCTCGAATGAGTCATGATGCAACTCGAATGACTTATGGTGCAACTCGAATGACTCTTTAATGCAACTCGAATGACTCTTTAATGCAACTCGAATGACTCTTAAGGCAACTCGAATGACTCTTTAATGCAACTCGAATGACTCTTAAGGCAACTCGAATGACTCTTTAATGCAACTCGAATGACTCTTTTGATCGAGAAATACCATTTCATTTTATTACAAGTCCAATACTCACTGATTTGATGAATTTAAGTTCAGGGATCATTTTCAGTCTTTTAAAACATGTACCCCCTTCGAAAATGTATTTTAAACACATTTGTTTTACTGAACTTTGAACAAAAACAACTTTAAAGCTGTTAAAAATTCAAATTTCATATTTGTCAGTTTTTCGTGCACTACTTTCTCCAGATTTCTCATATTTATCCTTTTTCTCAATTTTCCTTGAGCCTGTTTTGTAGCGCATCTTGTTGTTGGTTGGCTTTCTGTAAAAATTCTTTTGAAATGCTTTCGTAAGCAGTGCCATCTGCTTTTTCATCTCTTCTACTTCTTAATCAGCAGATGAATCTGAGGATTCTGATTCGGAAGATGTACTGCTGATTACTGCTCTTTTCTCTTTTTTCAGCTTGTATTTATACTTTTTCTCTGCCAGTAGAGCTAGTGGATCAGCAGTTTCTTTTTCAGCCTTCTTCTTTCCTGAAATTTTCCTCAACACAACCTCTTGATAGTTGTTGAGGTTTTCAAATAGCATATGAAAATCCATTTCCTCAATATCTTTTGTTTGTTGGATAATCATAGCATATTTTTCCCATTCAGGATTTAGAACATTTAGAAATTTGACATTGATGTCCAGGTTGGACTTTGTCACTCCGTTTCTTTTCACTTCACTTACCAAATTCACAAACCTGAGGTAAGTGTTTTCCAAAAGTTCACCTTCACGAGCTCTGAAATTCTCAAACGTCATTAGGCTATTTCTAGCCCTGTTTGTGGCAGCTCTGTCAGATCCCCTCATGATTTTGCATACTTTATCCCAAATTGACTTAGCAGTCTTTGTATTTGTCAGGCACGTGTGATCATTGGGGATTGATATCAACAATAACTTTCTGGCAGTCTTGTCCCCTAATTTTCTCTTCTTTTGGGCCTCTGTCAGGTTGGTGACCTCAACAGTCCTCGGTGGAATTGGGGGATTACCAGTTGGTACTCCTGGGATCGTTTCCATGAAAATGGCTGGTCCTTCAGTTAATGATTTCAGCATTTCTTCGGACAGATCATGAAAATTGATAAATTCAAGAAACCGCTCCCGCCATTGAACATATTCACCCCTGTATAAAATTGGGGGTTTGGTTTCTGATCCCATTGCCAGTGCGTCTTTAGACATATTGATTGATCTTTGGGAAACTTGTCCAAGATCTGATGAACTCCGATTGAGATTGAAAATTTTGATCACACTTTGAAACACAGATTAGTACTGTAATCTACAACACAGTAACTTGTCAGTAGCAATAATCAACTTAATTCAGACAGTGAATAGACTTGATGTATTGCAATAGTCTCGATTAATGTGTGTGTCAAACTCGAATGATCTAAGTATTAAACTCGAATGTGTTTTGAGTGAAACTCGAATGGTTATAGTGTGAAACTCGAATGAGTTTAGAGTAAAACTCGAATGATTTTTGTGTAAAACTCGATTGAATCTTGGTAAAACTCGATTAAGTCTTTGGTAAAACTCGAATGAGTCTTTGGTAAAACACGAATGAGTCTTTGATAAAACTCGAGTGAGTCTTTGATAAAACTCGAATGAGTCTTTGATAAAACTCGAATGTGTCTTTGATAAAACTCGAATGTGTCTTTGATCTGAAATTCGATTTTGATCTGAAACTCGATTGAGTTTGATCTGAAACAGTTTGATCTGAAACTCGATTGAGTTTGATCTGAAATTCGATTTTGTTTAAAAGTTTGTCAACTCGAATTACAAGGTTGTCAACTCGAATACTACAAGTTGTCAACTCGAATTAACAGGTTGACAACTCGAATATCAGTTATATACAACTCGAATATCAGTTCTATTCAACTCGAATAATCAAAGTACTCAACTCGAATGACACACAAGATGTGTATATTTCGAGTTTCTTAATATTTTCAGCTTTTTCAAGACTGAAATTCAGATTAAATCCAAATATTGTCCATTTTCACTCAAATTGTAATCGAAGGTGTTGTTTTTGAATACAAACACTTTTTGTTAAACACCTTTATGCAAAAATAGATCTAAGTTTGACTTTTTCAATGAAACAGTAACCGTTTTTACACTTTTCAAAAATTTCACAAAATTGCCTAGATCTTTTTCTGTGTTTTGTAAATCAATTCAAGTTTATATTCAATTGATTCGTCTATGAATCCTTTACCTTCGATCCAATTATCACTGACAAAGATCAACTGAGTAAAAACCCTTAGTGATTTTAGGGTTTTTCCGAAAAAAATTGCTCAAGAACAGTAGCAGTTTCGAAAATATATTCAATCCCAAATCAGAAAAAATCCACCCCTAAGGCTCTGATACCAATTGTGAAATGTAGTTTCTACCAATCAATCAACAACAATAATAATCAATCAAGAACAAGAACAATTAAAACTAACCGAATGCTTCAATTGATGATTGAAACGATTACAAAGATGAGAATTGCAACTGTTAGACACTGTAGCCCTATATTCTCTGCAATGATTTCTGTCTGTATGTAATTTGCCAAAATGTCAGATCTACTAAAATAGAAAGTCAAAGATGCTATTTATACATTTTTACTAACTATCAAGGAAATACAAAATAGACCCTAAACTTTGTTTTTCATCAACTAAAACATATCCTAACATTATTGACCCGGAGACACGTATCACTCGGTCTCGACACGTTTAATCCATGAAACGGGATTAAATTGGAACAACGCAATAATATTAAATAAAGAGCCAATAAATTAAATCCACGTACCAGACTCAAATCCGGGATGTTACATATGGTTCCTCTGACGTTAACTTTAACAATCAAATGATTAAATCTTTTAAAATAACCATTTTACCCTTTTTTTCGATAACATTTTGGTCCCTCAAGTTTGTAATTTATTTTAGTTTTAGTACTTCAAGTAAAAAATTTTTATTCAACTCTTTTGATAATAATAATAATATTATTATTATTATTATTATTATCTTTATTATTATTATTATTATTATTATTATTATTAATTTAACTTTTTACATATTAATTTTTTTATTTATTAAGTTTCATATATTTTAATATATTTTTAAATAAATTACAAACTTATTTATTTTTATTTTATAACAATTGTATTAGAATCAATTTCTTTTTTTAGCCTTTTCGAATGAAACAATACAAACATTTTTATATTATAGTTTTCCAAACCAAAAATTTTTGAACATTAAGCTTTTATTTGTTTTTTCAAACGAAAAGAATTTACTAACCATACATGTTTTAATTTTTTTAATTTTAAAACGTAAAAAGCAACAAAGACCAATCCGTTTTTTATTTTTTTCTGCACCAAAAAATTCAACCCATTCTGATTTTTTGTTTTGGAAAACAAAATAAATACAAACAATTCTGTTATTAGTTTTTGCAAACGAAAAAACTACGAAATTCTGATTTCCAGTTTTTCCAAACAAAAAAATTAAACCGTTTTATTTTTCTAGTTTTTCGAACCAAACCATTACCTTTTATTTTTTTTCTTCGAACGAAAAACTATAAACCATTACGTTTTAAAGTTTTTTCAAAAAATGAAATACTGTGTAGCCTTTTTATTCGGAAAAACTAAAAAATGGAATGGTTTGTAGTTTTTTACGATTGGAAAAAGTTAAGAACGTAATGCATAGAATAACTTAAATATCAAACAAAAAATAGACCCATTTTGATTTTTTAGCTTTTTCCAAACATACAAAATATGATTTTTCAAAAAAAGAAATTGTCTGTTTTTTTGTTCGATTTTTATGTTATTCTAATCATTACGCTTTTAACTTTTTCCAATCGCAAAAAACTACAAACCATTCCATTTTCTAGTGTTTCCGAACAAAAAGGCTACACACTATTTCATTTTTTGAAAAAACTTTAAAGCGTAATTGTTCGTAGTTTTTCGTTCGGAGGAAAAAAAAGGTAATGATTTGGTTAGACTAGAAAAATAAAATGATTTTTTTTTGTTTGGAAAAACTGAAAATAAGAATTATTCGTACTTTTTTCGTTTGCAAAAACTAATAACAGAATTGTTTGTATTTATTTTCGTTCAAAAAATCAGAATGGGTTGAATCTTTTGGTGCAGAAAAAAATGGTTTTCGTAGCTTTTTACGTTTATAAAATGAAAAAACTTAAAACATGAATGATTAGTAACTTTTTTCGTTTGTAAAAATAAATAAAAACTTAAGGTTCAAAATTTTTTGGTTTAAAAACTATAGTATAAAATGTTTATATTTTTTTTCACTCGAAAAAGCTAAAAAACGAAATAGATTCTAATTTGATACTATTGTTTATAATAAAAGAAATAAATAAGTTTGTAATTTGAATTTTAAAAAATATTAAAATATAGGAAACTTAATAAACAAATAAATTAAAATGTAAAAAGTTAAATTAATAATAATAATAATACTAGTTATTAGAGTAAATTACAAAAATGGTCCATGTGGTTTGGTCGAAATTATGGATATGATCCCTGATATTTAAAAATTACATAAATGATCCCTCAAAACACTATTTACTTGCAAAAATGGTCTCTATTTCTCTTGACTTTTTTTTAAAATACTAAATTACAAAAATGGTCCCTGTTGTTTATATGGAATTAGGGTTTAGTTCCTGAAAGAATTTTATTACATCACAAGTCCCTAAAATCGACAAGTTGTAACATTTTGGTCCCTGAAACTAACGACAGTTAACTTGATCCGTTAGTTTCAGGAGCATTTTTGTTCTTTTGACTTTCAGGGACCATTTATGTACATATCATACTTTCAAGGACCAAAATGTTACTTTTTTTTATAAACTAATTTAATTTTCATAGTTTTCATATATATATATTTTGTATTTCTTTCTTTTTTATAAATTAATTATTTAAATATTACATTTTATTTTTTATTCCTTTTGTTTTAATAATTAATTTTTATTTGTATGTTTATTGTTATTATTAATGTTAGCTTTTTTTTTTATGTATTACTATAATTATTTATTTAAGATTATATATGATATACATGGTTCATTTTTTTTCAATTATTTATTGAGAATCCAAATCTTTCTCTATTCTTTTTTTTCATTAAAGAAAAATAAAAACTAGTTGTAGTTTTTTTCGTTTGGAAAATCTAAAAAATGATTTATTTCTTTTCTCCATTCAAAATAAGGACGTGTTGAAACTTTTTTTCGTTTGGAAAAAAAATATAATCAAAATGGTTCGTAGTTTCTTCATTGCAAATACTTAATAAAAAATTTTAATTCTAAATGGTTTGAAAAAATCAAGAATTGAAACGGTTCATCCCTTTTTAGTAAAAAAAAACTTATATTCCGAATGGTTTGTTGTTTTTTATTGAAAAATTAAAGTTTTATTGATTTTTTTATCTACGTTTAATAAAAAATCAGAATGGTTTTTTGTTTGAAAAAATCAAAGATTAATAATGGTTCACTGTTTTTTGATCAAAAAATTAAAATAAAAAATAATCATTCTTAATTTAATTGTTTTGACTAAAAAGCGATGAACCATTACAATTCTTGATTTTTTTAAAAAAACCATTCTTATTTTTAATTAAACGTAGATAAAAAAAATCAATAAAACTTCAATTGGAAAAACAACAAACCATTCATAATTTTTTTTTGACTAAAAAGCGATTAACCATTCCAATTCTTGATTTTTTTCAGACCATTTAGAAATAAAAGTTTTATTAACTATTTGCAATAAACAAACTACGAACCATTTTGATTATATTCTTTTTCCAAACAAAAAAAAGTTTCAACACGTTCTTATTTTGAACTTTTTTGAATGGAGAAAAAAAACAAATCATTTCGATTTTAGATTTTCTGAATGAAAAAAAACTAGTTTTTATTTTTCTTAAATGAAAAAAAGAATAGAGAGAGATTTGGATTTTCAATAAATAATTGAAAAAAAAAATGAATCAGGTTTATCATATATAATCTTAAATAAATAATTATGGTAATACATAAAAAAAAAGCTAACATTAATAATATCAATAAGCATACAAATAAAAATTAATAATTAAAACAAAAGAAATAAAAAATAATATGTTATAATTTGGATAATTAATTTATAAAAAGATAGAAATACTAAATATATAAAAGAAAATTAAATTAATTTATAAAAATAAAGTAACATTTTGGTCCCTGAAATTCAATAGGACAAAAATGCCCCTGAAACTAACGGCTCAAGTTAACTGTCGTTAGTTTCATGGACCAAAATGTAACAACTTTTCGAATTTAGGAACTTCTGGTGTAATAAAGTTCTTTCAGGGACTGAAACCGTAATTCCATATAAACCATAGGGACCATTTATGTAATTTGTCTTTTTTAAATGACGGTTTTGCCTTTTCTCAATAACAATTTGGTCCCTCAACTATATAATTGAATTTCAATTTTAGTCCATTTTATAAATTTTCACATTTTCTTTAAATTTATTATTATTATTAATATTATTATTTATACATTATTATTATTTTTAAATATATTTATGTTATAAGATATATTGATCTTTTATTTATTAAGAAATATCCCTATTATAATATTTAATTTACGTTTCTTTTATATATTCAATTTAATTATTAAAAATTTGTTTATCTTATGTTTCATTTGATAAAATATGTATCCATTTTAATCTTTTTTATGTTTCTATCTAAGTATTTCATTACGTTAATATATTTTGATTTTATCATATTTTTTAAGAAAAATATATAAACTAAGGATTTAACATTTTGATTTAAATATTTTTATGTTAGTATGTTTGATTCAAATTTATTATTTTATTAAGTTTTATTATTTTGAACATTAATATGTTTCAATTAAAACTTAGTATTTTATTCGTTTTGTTTTAATTATTTCGTTACTTACTACATTTCGATTTAATTATAATTTCTAATAAAAAAATGTAAACTTCATATTTTACTCATTTTCATTTAAATATTTTTTTAGGTTTCTAAGTTTTGACTTAATTTTGAAGAAAAACATATACACATAATATTTTATTCATTTTTAACTTAAATATTCGTAAGGTTAATACATTTCTAATTAATTATATTTTTTAAGTAAAATATATAAACTTAATATAAACATTTAAATGTTTTGATTTAACGAAACGTATACGTTTTAGATTATATACTTTGACAGATGCATTTGGTTTGTATATTTTGTAATTAAATCGAAACATATTAATCTAACAAAATAATCAGAATAAAACGAATAAAGTAGTTGTGTAAATTAAAATGTATCATAACAAAAATATTTAAATCAAAATGAATAAAATCCCAAACACGAGTGCCAATATACGTAACAAAAAAATTAAATTAAAATGTCCCAATGTTTATACTTTTCTCATAAAAACTATAATTAAACAAAAATATATTAACATAATTAAATATTTATATGAAAATGTATAACAGACAAAAGTGTATAAATATTTTTACAAATAAAACATAAGATAAATAAAATTTTAAGGGTAAATTACAAATTTCGTCCCTGTGGTTATAGTGAAATTACGGATAAGGTCCTTCTAGAAGAAATTACAAATTCAATGTCTGTGGTTAACATTTTGTTACGGTTTTGGTCCTTTGACCGGTCATTATTTTTTAAAGAGTAAATTACACAAATAGTTCCTGTGGTTTGCATAAAACTTTGGATACGGTCCCTGTGGTTTCAATTTTGCATAAACGGTCCTTATCTTCACTGTTTACTTGCAAAATTGGTCCCTCTGCTGTTAACTTTAACCATGAAATGGTTAAATCTTTTATAATGACCATTTTACCCTTTTCATTGATAACATTTTGGTCCCTCAAGTTTGTTGTTCATTTTAGTTTTGGTCCTCACACTATTTTACTTATTATCATTATTATTAAAACTATTATAATTATTATTATTATTATTATTTATTATTATTATTAATTTTACTTTTTCCATATTAATTTATTTGTTTATTAAGTTTTTTTATTTTAATATATTTTTTAATTCAAATTACAAGCTTATTTATTTCTTTTATTATAACAATTGTATCAAAGTAGAATCCATTTTCTTTTTTAGTTTTTCAAATGAAATAAAAATACAAACATTTTATATTGTAGTTTACCAAACCAAAAAATTTTGAACCTTAAACTTTTATTAGTTTTTTCAAACGAAAAAAAGTTGCAAACCATTCTTATTTTAAGTTTTTTCATTTTCTAAACGTAAAAAATATGAAAACCAATCCGTTTTTTATTTTTTTAATTCAACCATTTCTGATTTTTTGTTTTGGGAAACGAAAAAAAATACAAACTATTTGGTTATTACTTTTTGCAAACGAACAAACTAGGAATAATCCTGATTTTCAGTTTTTCCAAACGAAAAAAATCATTTTATTTTTCTAGTTTTTCGAACGAAACCATTCCCTTTTATTTTTTTCTCCGAACGAAAAAACTACGAACTATTACATTTTAAAAGTTTTTCCTAAATACGAAATAGTGTGTAGTGTTTTTGTTCGGAAAATCTAAAAAATGGAATGACTTGTATTTTTTACAATGGGAAAAAATTAAAAACATAGTGGCTAGAATAATCTAAAAAAAATACGAATCATTCCATTATTTAGTTTTTTAATGAAAAACAACAAACCCTTTTATTATTTAGTCTTTCCGAACAAAAAGCTTCGAACCATTAATTTTTATTAATCTTTAGTTTTATATATTTCATATCGTAAAAAATACAAACCATTCCGTTTTTTTAGTTTTTCCAAACAAAAAGACTACACGCTATTTCGTATTTAGGAAAAACTTTAAAAACATAATAGTTCATAATTTTTTCGTTCGGAGAAAAAAATAAAAGGGATTGGTTTCATCCGAAAAACTATAAAAAAGAATGATTTTTTTTTTGTTTGGAAAAACTGAAAATTAGATTTATTCGTAGTTTTTTTCATTTGCAAAAAGTAATAATAGAATAGTTTGTATTTCTTTTCGTTTCTCAAAACAAAAAATTAGAATGGGTTTTGGTGCAAAAAATAAAAATAAAAAAAACGGATTGGTTTTCATAATATTTACGTTTAGAAAATGAAAGAACTTAAAACAAGAATGGTTTGTAACATTTTTTTGTTTGAAAAAACTAATAAAGGTTTAAGGTTCAATATTTTTTGGTTTGGAAAACTACAATATTTAATGTTTGTATCTTTTTTCATTTGGAAAAAATAAAAAATAAAATGGATTCTATTTTGATACAATTGTTTATAATAAAATAAATAAATAAATTGTAATTTTAATTAAAAATGAATTAAAATAAATAAAAGTTAATAAACAAATAAATTAATATGTAAAAAGTTAAATTAATAATAATAATAAATAATAATAATAATCGTTATAATAATAATAATAATAAGTAAAATAGAGATAAATAAAAAAATTAACTTGAGGGACCAAAACTAAAATGAAAAACAAACTTGAAGGACCAAAATGTTATTAAAGTAAAGGGTAAAATGGTCATTTTAAAATATTTAACCATTTCATGGTTAAAGTTAACAGCAGAGGGACCAATTTTACAAGTAAACAGTAAAGATAAGGACCGTTTATGCAAAATTGAAACTACAAGGACCGTATCCAAAGTTTTATGTAAACCACAGGGACCATTTCTGTAATTTACTCTTTTTTAAATGACCATTTTACCCTTGAGAATATTATAAAAATAGGTAAGGAACTTTCTTTTTCATAAAATAAAATAATAAAAAATACAAAACCAATTTTTGTTTTTCATTTTAATTATTAATATAGGATTTCTTAAAAATAAAATCTCTCTCGCTCTCTCTGGTGTGTGGCGATGTTCTTGGTTAAACACAAAGATAAGATTCCCAAATCCCACACATTTCATACTAGCAAATTTATCATCTTCATCACTATCAAACAGAAAATTCAGCAAATCTTGAGGCATAATCCCAACTTCACTAAACTCCATTGTCAACTCATCAATTCTCCATAGATTAAACGATGGTCCACGAGGTTCGTTGCATAATCCGGTCAACATTAGCTGGTTCCGACACGAGATCAAGAACGATATGATCACACTTGGTGGTCGGAGTGTTTGAACTTCACTCCAAACTCGATTGTTCAAATCAAACGACGAAATGAACTTCTCCCTGTCTCCCTTCTCCAGTTCTATCTCCCGTCTCCCGCCGCTGCTCTGCCGCTGCTCCGGTTCCGTCTCCCGTCTCCCGTTCCGATCTTGATTGAAGAAACCGACGACGTCAACGAAACACAAGAAACGTCAACTTCAAAGCCTAATTATTCTTCTCAAGCTGAAGAATTGCAAAGACCAAGAAAAAAGAGTAAATTTTTTTAAAGATTCAACTATCTCGGTCATTGAAGAAGACATGTCCAAGGCTTCAAAAGTAAGTATTGATGGGAATACGGGTCCTTTCAAAGATAATTAAAATAAAAATACGTTTTGGATTTTTTTAATTATTTTTATTGTTTAATTTTTATGAAAAGAAAAGTTCATTGCCTGTTTTATTATATTAATAAGGGTAAAGTGGTCATTTTTAAAAAGATGACCGGTCAAATGATCAAAACCATAACAAAATGTTAACCACAGACATTGAATTTGTAATTTCTTCTATAGAAGGACCTTATCCGTAATTTCACTATAACCACAGGGACGAAATTTGTAATTTACCCTAATTTTTTAATAAATAAATCTGATATATAAAAAGACGTAAATTAAATATTACAATAGGGATAATTTTGAATAAATAAAAAAGCAATATATCTTATAACATAAATATATTTAAATAATAATAATAATAAATTTGAAGAAAAGGTGAAAATTTATAAAAGGGACTAATACTGAAAATAAATGGCATAGTTGAGGGACGAAAATGTTATTGAGAAAAAGGGCAAAATCTTCATTTAAAAAAAGTTAAGAGAAATAGGACCATTTTTGCAAGTAAATAATGTTTTGAGAGACCATTTATGTAATATTTAAAGACCAGAGACCATATCCATAATTTCGACCAAACCACAGGGACCATTTTTGTAATTACGCTAGTTATGATGATGATGATGATGATAAAAAAAAGTTAAGGGTAAATTACAAATTTCGTCCCTGTGGTTATATAGAAATTATGGATTCGGTCCTTTTTAAGACGAAATTACAATGACAGTATCTGTGGTTGGTTATTTGTTTTGGTTTTGGTCCTTTGACCGGCCATTTTTTATATAAATGACCATTCTACCCTTGATAAAATAATTAAAAAAAGACAATCAACTTTATTTTCATATTGATTAAGTAATAGAAATTAAAAAAAAATAAACTCTCTTTTTCTCGATCGTTGCTTCATTACAAGCTTCTACATCATCTTCTAAAAAGGTTTTGACTTTTCCCAAGTCACCTGTCATCAATTTCTCCTCACAAACATCATCTAATTCCTCTAAGCTTTTACTGTAATCAGATCTATTTTGCTTGCTCTCAGCGTTTTGCACATCAATATCTTCAACTCCTTTTGTTGACAGCGACTTAACTTCTTCAATTCCATCACTTAATTCACTGCTTATACTCACTTTTCTTGATAAAGATCGAGTTTTTATGGTTCTCTGTACTGGGTTTCTCTCTATTCCATCAATGGAGACACTCTGTTCCTTATTCCATTCCGGTCTTGCTTTCTTAATCTGAATTTGGCTTTTCTTGATTCCATTTCCATCCATGGAAACACTCAATTCTTTGCTTAAATCACTCAATAGCTTCTTGTTTTTAGATCTAGCCTTTGGGATCTTCTCGAATCTCTTGATCCATTCGCCTCTTGGATCTTCTAGTGTTTCTTGGCGAACCCACATCGAGATGGGTTTTTGATCGCATAGCAGTGGGCATCGACATGAGTTTTTGATCGCATAGCAGTGGACATCGAGATGGGTTTTTGATCGCATAGCAGTGAAAGGAGAAATGCAGTGGATGGCCGGAGGTGATGAAGACAGTGGATGGCCGGAGGTGTTGGCCATGGTTGTTTGCCAAAGAGTTTCTCCCCTTTTTCAATCTTGATCAAAACATACAGAGAGAGAGAGAAATAAAGAGAGAGAGATTATATTTTTAATTCTGTTACTTAATTAATATAATATTAAAGTTTATTGTCTTTTTTAATTATTTTATCAAGGGTAGAATGGTCATTTATAAAAAAATGACCGGTCAAATGATCAAAACCAAAACAAATAACCAACCACAGATACTGTAATTGTAATTTCGTCTTAAAAAGGACTGAATCCATAATTTTTATATAACCACAGGGATGAAATTTGTAATTTACCCAAAAGTTAAATAAAAAAAGACTAAATTACATAAATGGTCCCTGTGGTTTAAATGAAATTACGGTTTTAGTCCCTGAAAGAATTTTATTACACCAGTAGTCCCTAAAATCGAAAAGTTGTAACATTTTGGTCCCTGAAACTAACGGCCGTTAACTTGAGCCGTTAGGTTCAGGGGCATTTTTGTCTTTTTGATTTTCAAGGACCATTTATGTAATTTTCAAACTTTCAGGGACCAATTATGAAATTTTCATACTTTATATATATATATATATATATATATATATATATATATATATATATATATATATATATATATATATATAAAAGTATGAAAATTTCATAATTGGAAAAATCTAAAATCAAAATGAAAAAATTGAAAATTTTTAATTCTAAATGGTTTGAAAAAATCAAGAATTGAAGTAGTTCATCGCTTTTTAGTCAAATAAATTATAATCCAAATGGTTTGTTGTTTTTATTGAAAAAATTGAATTATCTACGTTTAATTAAAAATCAGAATTATTCTTTTGTTTGAAAAAAAATCAAAAATAATAACGGTTTACCATTTTTTGATCGAAAAAATTAAATTCAAAATGGTTCGTCATTAAAATCAAGATGGTTACCATTGTTTAAAAAAATCAAAAATCATAATGGATTATTGTTTTTTTAATCAAAAGAATTAAAAACGAAATGCTTCATTATAATGGTTCATCTTTAAACAACGATACAAAAATTTACGAACCACTCCAATATAGTTTTTTGGATCAAATAAACGATGAACCATTTCGATAATTTTTTTATCAAAAAATAATGAACCATTATAATTTTTTGATTTTTTTAAACAACGATAACCATCTTGTATTAATTTTTTTTCTTATAAAAAAATGACGAACCATTTTGATTTTAATTTTTTTGATCAAAAAACGGTAAACCGTTATGATGTTTGATTTTTTTTTCAAACAAAAGAACCATTCTGATTTTTAATTAAACGTAGATAAAAAATCAATACAATTTCAAAATTTTCAATAAAAACAACAAACGATTTGGAATTTAATTTATTTGACTAAAAAGCAACGAACCATTCCAATTCTTGCTTTTTTCAAACCATTTAGAATTAAAAAATTTTATTAACTATTTTGTAAGAATGTATTCCCGTATATTTTCAGCACCTTGACGATTTTCTTATCATACACATGAAGAAACAAGCTCAATAAATGTAAAATGATGAAGAAGAAGACAATATGAATGTTGAGAGTAAATGAATAGTGGCGGCTGTAATATTTGTTCAAATGTCAACCGTGTGATTCAAAAGCAAACCCTAGGAGCTATAATAGCTCCATTTAATTAAGTTTTACACATTGGAACATTTGACCCCTTGACTTTTACATAAGCATAAATTACATGGAAAGTAAATACAAGACAAAATACAAAGATAATAAATATTACAAAACAACTCCTAGGATCGAAATAATAAATCTAACAATCTCCCCCTTTTCGATCACTTAGGAGGTCCTGGAACTCTGGCGTGGTCAGTTGATTCTCGGAGACCAAGTATGACGTCAAAGCGTCTGGTTACTTGTCTCAGATGTAGCCTTTCGTTCAGGTATTCGATGCCGCTGAGGATATCCTGAATCTCCTGTGGTGAGCATCTAAGTTCTGGATTTGGTTGAGCGTCAAAGTCTTGAACTTTCTGAGTAAGCGCTGCTCGAACCAATCTGATAGTGCCGTCGGAGTAACAAGGAAGATCCTCAAAGCGCATGAATCTTTTATATCCTTTCTGGTTCAAAAAGATAACCCCTGGCTGTCCTCGAAGCAGAACTTTGTACGCCGGATAGTGGTCTAGCAAAAATATATCTTGTTCAGGAGCTTTCAGACCCACTTTAACTAAGGCACTCTCAATCGCCATCTGGAAATCTCTGAGGCACATTATGATTGATCGGCGATTCATGCATCGAACCAGGGCTGCTAGAGCAGTCATGTGTGTCAGACAACCCTTGACTCTATTTTTCATCTTTTTGTGCAGACGCTTTATGTCGTCTATGTTTACGAAGTCAAGGTCGCTTTCATACAGTTCTTGAACAGTACCGTCTTCTCTGAGTACCTCGAAGGCTGGAGTGTAGACTCTGGCTCTCTTGTACATATGAATGTTATTGATTTTGACTATTTTGGACTTTGACCAGTATTTGCTCTTGTCTCTCGTTTCTCTTAGCATCATCTGATTGTATTCAGCTTGAACGCATCGAGACGCATCGGTCATTACCATTAGAAGACGTCTACTGTAAGATCCCGGCTTCTTTCTGAAGACCATTTTGAACCTTTCTTCCAAGAAAGGGTTTTGAAATTGATCAGCCGGGAACTTCTTCAAAAATTCTTTTAATCCCTGGACCGGAGGTTACTCTAATTCTTTAGGAGGAGCCTCAAGAAGTTTCAATACTCGGTCTCTCCGGTCCTGACATAACTCTTCTTTTGTTTCCGCATCCAGACTGTGGACTTGTCCCCATGAGTACCACTTTATCCATTCCTCGTCTGTCCTGTCATATGTTGCGGTGACTTCTCTAGTATCAAAACAGTCGACAGTTCTGTATCCGGATGTTTCAGCGATGTGGGCATGCGGAGCTGATTGAGTTGGAAGGGTTGATTGGACTGATGGGGTAGGTATTACTGGTAGAAGATCTTTAGGTGTGGGAGTGGGTTGGATTGATGGGGTTTCTGTGGGAGTGAATGAAGGTGATTGGATGGAAGAAGATGTTTGTGCTTGGTGTTCATGGGTTGGGGAATCCAAAATTTCAATTGGAATTGGAGGTGATTTTTGTGGAGATTGAGGTTCAGGCTTTGGTGTGAGAAAGGTATAGTCGTTATCAGTATCAGAGTCTGAGTCAGACACTAATATAATTTCGACTTTTTCATATTTAGGCTCATAGATCACAATTGCTGAGTTAGGGTCTAACGGAGCTGGGCCCTCAATCTGTAGAGGTTCATATTCTATCATCAGTGCTTCCGTAGCCTCATAAGTCTGATCCCCAGACCCAGACCCTTGAATTTCTGTGCCTTCAGCCTCTGCTCCCCCTTCAATAATCATGAGGTCCTCATGGTGAACCTTTTGTCGTTTCTCCCCCTCATGACGATCAGGGTCGTCCTGGTCGTCATGCTTACTTTTTGGGGCGTCGGCCTGAGTGCGGCATTGGAGTTCAATAACTGCCGACTCCAGGCGATCCATTCTGGAATTCAGCTGCTCTTGGACTTGAAGAATTAAACGATTAAGAGCATCGATCTTGTCCGAGAGCTCGACTATCTGAAGATGGACTGAATGGGAACCTGGTGGGGGGCCAGCTTCGGAGGCGACACCCTTACCCTTGATTAGAGAAAGAAGGGCGGTGTGACGTTCCTCGGCGGCTTCCCTTTGGGCGTCCAGGTCAGCCCGGGTAATCACTCCGGCAGCACGTAATGCTGCCGTTAGCATCTCCAGATTGATTGGGAGATGGCCTGAAGTGGATGGCGTTGATGGAGCCACTTCAGGTCTTCCTTCCGTCATTTCTGGCTCCACTAAGGGACGCTCAGATCCGGAAGTTTGTTGAGCTGCCACGGACGCAGCTCTTGGGGATGCCACAGAGGCATCGTGCTGTGTTATGGGGGATGGAATCGTGAATGAAGGAAGTTCGGTCACTTGGGGAGGAGTGTGACCTCTTTCAACACCGCCACTCTCCGAATGAGAGGGCGATGGAGTATGTGGTAGTTCCCCGTGGAATGAAGTGGTTTCCCTTTGAGGGGAAACCAAGTGGGTGGTGGGGGTGGTTTCGACCGCTGGACGGACGGTCTTATGAAGAGGAGTCCGGCTTATAGGGCTTAATTCACCCTCTGATTGAATCTCCCTCGCTCTCACGACAGAGACGGTTCTTTCGGAATCCGCCGTCTCTGCCGTCTCACCTACTTCTCCCTCTCTCACAATCACAGTCTCCCCCTCACCGAAACCCATAGATTGTTGAACATCCATCCTTTCGCCCTCATGCTCACTCTCTCCTGGCTCACCTTCGGATTGGTTAGTCTCAGTCGATTCCGACTGAGACTCATCCGGATAACTCTCTTTTATATAAGCCCTTACCCTGTCCATACCCCTTGACCTCATTAGAAGAGATAGAGGAATTTTCATTACCGGTACAGTCGGGGCCCCCTTTGGCAGAGTTAACTTTTGAATTGCCTCTGTGGGGTAGACATCAGCCTCCGGACGCTCGTGAATATCGTCGTCTTGGTCCATTGCAAACTAAATGATGAGTTGCAGGAATCGTTGAAGAGGAATGTACTTCCTGCCTTTCTTTGTGCCCCGCTCTATATGGACTCTTCGAAGCTCTTCGAACAAGAATGAAGCATAGTCCACGTGACGGTCAAAGGCAAAGCCTGTGAACATGGCTAGTACATGGGCCGATGCTGAATCATGACCTGAATGCTTGGCGGTGAAGCATTTGTTGAGCACATCGAATAGTATCCACCAGTGGGATTGAAGGTTTTTCGTGCGGAAGTCTGATGGTTTGGAAAGAGGACCATCATACCCTAGAGTTTGTATTTCAGTTAGGGTTTCAGAGACGGATGGGTTTGGGTCGAATAAATCACGGGTGGGAAGGTAGAATTCTGTGGGTAGATGAAGAATGTGGCGGATGGCAGAAGTAGTGACTTTGAGTGGAGCGCAGTCAATAGTGGAGGTGAAGTGAGGTTCGGGGTCGGTTATATATTTTAGCCTGTTCCAGAATTGTTGGAGATATATCTGGGGAACAGCTATGGCAGTGGATAGTGCATAGTAGATGGGATGGCGGGTGAGGATGTCGAAGGCTAGGGTTTGGGTTTCTTTGGAGAGGATGGAAACGTCGAGTTGCCAGTTATGTGGGATGAACTCAAAAAACTCGGCGCTGGGTAGGATGGATTCCTCTGGTAGCTGAGCATTGTTATTTGGGATGGGGGGATGGGGTACGGTGAGAATGATTGCGGGATCCGTTATCCTGCATAGTGCAACAAAGTTAGAATCATAAGACTTGAGATGATAATGCATTGATGTGAAGTCTAGATGAGTGTGAAATAGAAATTGTCTGATCTGTTTAGCATCGGGTCTTTATTAGCAGAATAAAATTCCACTAATAAAATCCAAAGTCAATCGTTAAGAGACCGATGTTAGATAAGACCGTTTCACTCAAACACTAATCCTAACTCTAATCAATGGTGCACTTGGATGGAAATATTTTTGTGATTTTTGAATTTATATAAAAATGCAGAACTGCAAAAATGAAAAATTTAAAAAAAATCCTAAGTGTTGGATTTCGGATGGTCCGAATTCGGATGAACAATGTCACCGAATTCGGATCAATCCGAAATCGGATGATGCATGATTAATGAGTGGTGGTCCGAATTCGGAGGTGGTGAGGAACAGGAACCGAATTCGGATGATGGTCCGAAATGCAAGACATGGAATGAATGACAGAGGTCCGAATTCGGATGGGTCATGAAACATGATCCGAATTCGGATGATGACTTATGTAAATGCATGCAATGACATGGATAGGTCCTGAGTTCGGATGGTACCCAGAATTCGGATATCATCCGAATTCGGATGAACAGTGGAGAACATACTTAGACTAAATTCAATTTTTGAAAATTTTGGCCCTGCTTTGATGGTCCGAATTCGGATCAATAGTGACCCGAATTCGGATCAACAGTGGTCCGAACTTTGGATTTGTGCTTTGAAAATTTTTTTGAAATTAGTCTAAGTCGGACATCCGAATTCGGGTGGTGGTCTGAATTCGGACATCCGAAACTGCATGAGTGCAGTTAATGTGTTCATGCAAAAATAAACGTGAACAGTTGCAATGTTAACAAAAATGCATGAGATTACAGATCCTGGTCTAAAACAACTTACTGAACACTTTATCTAACTACAACTAAGGAAAAATAACACATTACAGTACCTAAAATGTATAAAAACCGAAAATAAAAACTAGAAAAATTTTGAAAATCAAACAAGTAAACTATGGAGTTAAACACTGAAATAAGGTGAAAAAGATGTTACCTGATGATGCCGATGTTGGAAAATGCAAGAAAAACATAAGATAATGATGGTCCAAAAGCTTGGAGTGGTGAAAATGGTGGTTTGGGGCGGTGGCTGTCGACGGGAAGGAAGGAGAAGAAGAAAGAAAAGCTTGAAGATGAAGAAAAGTGAAAGGGTTGACTGTTGACCGCCCCTATTTAAACGCGTGCGGGTCGGGTACCGGGTCAAAGGATCCGCGCCCAAGATAGGATTTGGGCCGGCGGTTTATGGACTCATCACACAACAAAAAAACTTTGGGCTATTTAAAAAAATGAAACAAGGTTAAAAAAATTGGGCCAATATATTCCATCTTTTTGTGATTTTCTTTGAAACAAAAAAATTGAGCAAAAACAAAGTAAAATATTTTTGATAATTTTCTGAAATAAAAATAAAATAAAATAAAGTAAACTAAATATTTTGGTTTTTTGATAAATTTAAAAGATAAAATCTTTTTGTGATTTTCTGACATATTAAATTTAAGCTTAAAATTAAATTGAAAAATTAAGACCAACCTAAAATTTAAAACTTAACTATAAAAGAAATAAAGAGAAACACAGAATTATAAAATTTAAAATCCTAACTCTACTCCCCCTCAAATAAATACCGGTTATTTTCCTTTTCTTTTCCAGATTTAAATCACGACAACCGTTTTTAGCCTTACAAACACAGACAAACCTGGATATTGTTTGCATCCCACCCCGTGATGAACAATTCACACAGCAATTTGTCAGGATCATTAATTATTAAAAATATACGTAGATAAGGAAATATTGAGTTTCAATTATGTGACACAATCCTTAAATTTAAATAACATATATTTTCTAAAATAAAGGAATTTCAATCATGATAGATTGAAATAGAATTATTTAAGACAATATCTGATATTTAATTGGAAGGCGGATTCAACATGCCGATATGGGATACTAAAAACTGAAAACGAGGTTCGTCTTAAGCTTTAGTAAATATATCCGCAAGTTGATATTCCGTGCCAACAAAATACAACTCAATGGTTCCCTTTTCTACGTGATCTTTAATAAAATGATACCTGATATCTATGTGTTTTGTTCGAGAGTGCTGCACGGGATTGCAAGAGATGATAATTGCACTTCGAGAATCACAGTAGATAGGGATATTGGTGAGTGAGAATCCATAATCGCGTAATTGTGTTCTCATCCACAGCACTTGAGAGCAACAGCTTGCAGCTGCTACATACTCAGCCTCAGCTGTAGATGTGGATACAAAATTTTGCTTTTTGGAAGACCAACTCAGCGGTCTATCTCCTAAAAACTGAATTCCTCCCGACGTGCTTTTTCTGTCCACTCTACAACCTGCAAAATCAGCATCTGAAAACGCGGTAAGATCGAAATCGGTTCCCTTTGGATACCATAGACCAAGTTCGGTTGTACCCTTAAGATAACGAAAAATGCGTTTTACCGCAGTTAGGTGTGATTCTTTTGGGTCGGCCTGAAATCTAGCACAAAGACATGTTGAAAACACTATATCCGGCCTACTGGCAGTCAAGTATAGTAAGGATCCTATCATCCCTCTGTAAGTTGTATTATCGACACTTTTCCCGGAAGGATCGGTGTCTAACTTACAGTTGGAGGCCATGGGAGTTGCGATACTCGTGCAAGAGTCTAACTTATACTTCTTGAGAATGTCAAGAGTATATTTCGACTGGTTCACAAAAATCCCATCCTCAAGTTGTTTGACTTGTAATCCGAGGAAAAAGTTCATTTCCCCCATCATACTCATCTCAAACCTGGACTCCATTAGGGCTGAAAAATCCTTACAAAAATTACTGTCAGTAGATCCAAATATAATATCGTCGACATAAATTTGTACTAGCATTATATGTGGGCCTTCCCTTTTTGTGAACAGAGTTGTGTCCACCACACCTTTATAGAAACCGGCAAAAATAAGGAAATTTGAAAGACTATCATACCATGCTCGAGGTGCTTGTTTTAAACCATAGAGGGCCTTATCTAGCACATAAACATGGTCGGGTTTATGTGCATCAACAAAGCCTTGTGGTTGTTCAACATAAACCTCCTCGTTAAGTTCACCGTTTAGAAAGGCAGTCTTGACGTCCATTTGGTACACTTTGAAATCTTTGTGTGCCGCGTACGCCAAGAAGATCTTGATTGCTTCGATCCGTGCAACTGGAGCGAAGGTCTCGTCATAATCTATCCCTTCTTGTTGTCGGTAGCCTTTGGCAACATGTCTTGCTTTATTCCTTATCACAATGCCGTTTTCATCTCGTTTGTTCTTAAAGATCCACTTCGTTCCGATGACTGTACGGTCTTTTGGCTTGGGAACTAACCGCCATACTCTTAGCTGTTCAAACTGGTTGAGTTCCTCTTGCATTGCAACTATCCAATCTGGATCTGTCAGGGCTTCATCCACACGAGCGGGCTCTATCATACTCAAGAATGATGCGAGTAGACATTCATTAGCAGATGCCCTACGAGTTTGGACTCCTGTTGATACATTGTTAGATTTATTATTTCGATCCTAGGAGTTGTTTTGTAATATTTATTATCATTGTATCTTGTCTTGTATTTAATTTCTATGTAATTTATGTTTAAGTAATAGTCTAGGGGCCAAAGTTGCCAATGTATGAAAGATAATTAAAAAAGCCTACAAAAGGCTCCTAGGGTTACTTTTCAATACACACGGTTGACAATTTGAAATACCATCAGCCGCCACTGTTCCTTATTCTCTCCAAATTCATATTGTCTTCTTCTTTATCATATTACATTTATTGAGCTAGTTTCTTCATGTATATGATGAGAATATCATTAAGGTGCTGAATATATACGGGAATACTTCATTAGAATTGGTATCAGAGCTCAGAGGGGTGGATTTAAACTGATTTTTTTTCGGATTCTGCTGGGTTTTGAATGTGTTCTTCGTGTTCTTCCATTTTCAACCGGTTAGATCTTCTTTTTTCCCTTGTTTTTCGTGTTTCTTGTGTTATAATGGTCCTATAAACATCACATTATCATTCTCTACTGATTTTAAACTCATTTAGTTCCATATCTTTGTTTAAATCATCAAGGATCGACCATTATTAAGTTTGAAAATATGGGTTGTTTAAGTGGGTTTTTTCACGTGTTCATGCTAGTTTTAAGTGTTTTTTAGGTTGTTTTAAATCACCAAAAGTGTTTAAAATAGTTTATAAATCATTTAGAACTGTTTTTAGGCTTTAAAACTGATAAAACTTGAATTCTGCTCATTCTGCCTTAGAAAATCGTAAAAAACCTGCTGAATTTCGGATTACCACTGTAGCATTTCGGACCACCCAGGCACCAAATTCGAACCTCACATCATCCTAATTCGGACCATACTTAAGTGAATTTCGAACCCCCCCATAAGCCTATTTCGGACCACACTTCGGTCCCATCCGAACTTCGGACCATCCGAAGTTCAGGTCAGGCTTTCCATTTTTCACTGTTGGGACTTATTCTTAAAATTTTTCAAGTTCGGACCTCACCATTTCGGACCATCCGAATTCGGTCTATCCACTGTTCCAATTTCGGTCCACACAAATTCGGTCCCACCACTGTTCATCCGAATTCGGTCCATTAGGTCCATCCGAAATTAGGTCAACCGAACTTGGTCCCCACCCGTAGTACTATTCATCCGAATTAGGACATCTTCCGAACTTGAACCTCATCCGAACCATATCCATCCGAATTACTGTGCACCATCCGAAATCAACCCATCCGAATCAACCCATCCGAATCCACATATCCGAATTCCGTTCCCTCATCCGAAACACTGTTCATCCGAATTCTCTCATCCGAATTCAGAAACTTCTGTTTTCAGTCAAACCCATCCGTGTTCAGTTTCCACCTCTAAGATCTTCATATTCTTAATCAGCACCCATAATCAGAATGTCTCGCGAAGCTCTAGTACTCGGATCTGAGAACAGACCACCAGTTCTCTATCCCGATGAGTACGAACAATAGAAATCCCGGTTCCTTAAGTTCGTTGGAATGCAACCTCTCGGGAACCTGATGCTTCAATCCATATCCGAAGGACCCGTCATCTACTATCGAGAGATAGCTGCCAGACCCGAGGCTGACCCCCCTGTCCAAGCCTCAAAGGTTGAAAGAGAGCCGGCAAATGACGCCGAGATGGATCGCCAGCACGCTGATAAGAGGGCAGAATATCTGATTTATCAAGCCCTCCCCACTGATATTTTGGTCGGTGTAGACAGTAAAATGTCTGCAAAAGAAATGTGGGACGAGCTGGAAATCCAAATGCTGGGGGCAGATCTTGATGATCGTGCAAAAATCGAGGAGGCGAAGGCAAAGTTTTCGGAATTCCGCGCCAAAGACGAGGAATCTCTGCAAGCCAAATTCACCAGGTTCTGTGCAGTCCTTAACGAGTTAAACAAACTGCACATCAAGAAGGATCGGGATGATATCAACATCCAATTCTTTGCCGCCTTAGCCCCCGAGTGGCAGCTTGCATGTCGGGCAACGAAAAGAGTCCTGAACATTCCTGAGGTATCAATAAATGTCGTCTTTAAGGAGCTTAAGAAATATCAAGGGGATGTGGATCAACAGAAGCTGATGGCAAATCAGTTGGCCTCTCTACTGCTATCAGCCAACACAGGGTTGAAACCGAATGATTCGCTAGCCTTGATCACCAACGCGCAGATTCCGACACCATCTTTTGCTCCTGGTTCTTCATCGTCTCAGTAAAGGTATGCTTCTCCTCCGCGTGAGGTCTATGATGAGGAGGAAGCTTCGATCCAAGAACAGATAGCCTTGTGGACCAACCGTCTCCAACAGCGACGGTTCTCCAACAAGACCAACAACCAACTCCGTTATAACACTGGTCCACGGAGGTACTCAGATGATAGGAGGGATGACCGCCGCGATGACTATCGCAGAGATGACTACCGACGGGATGACAGGGATGATTGCCGATATGATGACAGACGCGACTATCGCGATGATCGCCGTTATGAAAGGCGAGATGACAGGTGGGACGATCGAAGGGATGATCGTCGGGATGACCGCAGGGACCGGAGGCGTGATGACAGCCGCGAGCACCGCCGGGCCGACAAGAGGCCGGCGGAAAGAAGAGAGGAAAAGCCAAGAGCAGATGAGCCGAAGGCCACTGATGAACGTCTCTGCTACAAATGTGGCAAACCGGGCCACTTTGCTAGGGAATGCAAGAATAACTTTGAAAGAGACGTTGCTTACTACGAGAGAAAGCTCGAGGCTGCCAAGAAGAAAGCGGATGCGTTAGCCCTTGTCGCCCAGGAGGACTACTGGGATGCTGAAGATTCTGAAGACGAGGATGACAAGGGCAAGAATTGCTACATGGTTGATCGTCTGGGGTTGGAGACATGTGCTGATTTCACTGCTGAAAATTCAGACATTGCTGCTGAGGGGGAGAAAATGAAACATCCACCAGCATGTCTGATGGCTACAACCGACGATCCCGAATGCTCCACATCCGGTTCCGAGTCCAGTGAGGTATATTCCTATTACATTCCTGCACATGTAAATAAATTATTTGTAGATAATGAATGTACACTGCACACACAAATACTTGATCTACAAGATATATTAAATGCTGAAACTGCAAGATGTGTACAGGCTGAACATCAAGCTCATATTCTGAAAGAATCATCTGAATTATATCATTCAAAATGGTTAACTAATCATAATGTTATAAAACAGATGTTGATAGAAAAAGTAGATGTTCAGGATAGGAATATATACCTTGAATCTTGCATGGAAACGCTTTCAAAAGAAAAACTCTCTTTAAAAGAAGAAATTTCTGTTCTTACAAAACAATTAGATGTGGTAAATATGGAAAATATAGACAGTTTAGAAAAATACAAAATGATTGAAGAAGAAAGGATAAGTTTGTACGCGAGAATAAAGACCCTTGACGATGCATTTTTGAAAAGGGGTCAAACAGAACAAACTATCCATTTAAATCAGCCCAAAGAAACTAGGTTTTACCATTCTAAACAAGGAATTGGTTTTAAAAATCCTAAATATTTGGAAAAGGCACAAAATGTTTTACCTGTATTTTATGACATGAATTATATGGGAGCCGGTATTAAATCTTTCTTTTTTGAGTCATCAAAAGAAGTTTTAATCCAAGAAAATGAGAAACGTGTTGCGCGTAAAGATAAAGAAATTTCTTTTCATTATGAAGATCTTAACGAGAGTTATTCTTCCAGAGTACCCACTTTAGAGGAAGATCTCTCGTCAACTTATTCAGAAACTGAATTGAAAACTGAAACTGTAAAATCAACTCCTCAACTTTATATTCCTGCAAAAGTTCTTCAACAACAAATCATTGTTTTAGAAAAGGAATTGAAGTCGTCTCAAGAGAAAGCACTTGATCTTCAATATGCTCTTCTTAAGAGAGAAGAAGAATTGGTAAATCAATCTTTTCAACAAACTGTGGAAGTCACTGTCTACAGAGAAAATTTTAAAATAGTTTCACAACAATTGAAAGATCTTTCAAAACAACAAACACTCTCTCATTCCAAAAAAATTCCATGTATGTCATCAGATAAAGGTAAGGCTACAGCTGAATCTTCTTCTATCATTGTCAAAGGTGAGTGCTCAAAAGTTTTCAAAAATGAGGTTACTAAAAAGACTCAGATCAAATCCAAGTCTTTTAAGAAACCCACTCACCACCAAAAAGAAAAGTCTGTCAAGTCTAAATCTTCCATGCTTACTGACTCAAATCGTTTTGTTCCTACAGATCATATAAGGAGAGTCCCAAAAACCACCATGCAGGATTTTACAAGTTTTTTTGTGAAGAAGGCTTTAATGCCAAGTAAATTTGTTACTAGAGATAGGATGTCTGTAATCTCTAAAGACAATTTGTGTAACAATGCGTGTGACAGTGTCTGTAATGATGTACCGAATTCTACTATTCCGTTAAAGTACTCTTTCAAGGATTTGTTTAATCTATGTCCAACTAAATATAGACGACAGGTTCCTGAAATGAATGCTTTTGTGCCTTACCCTGTTAAACGTATTCGGAAAAAGAAAATAAAAAATAGTGCATCATCGGCCTCAAACAAAGTTGAGATGTGTCCGTTGCCAAGGCCCAAAACCAAAGCAATGGTCAAAAAGGTCTCAAAAAGACAAAAACTGAAGGCAATTTCAGCGCCTAAGGTTCCAAAACCCAATAAATCCAATCTTCAATGGATTCCAAAGGGTTGTGCATCTGGACCACACACAAATGCTAGTTGGGATTCTAAAACTGTACACGTGCCATATAAATCTGGAAATCCTAACAAAAAGGGACCCATATTGAGGTGGGTACCCAAGGTTGTGTGATCTTAATGCAGATGGTTCTTGGTTACTTCTGATCAAGACCCGTGCTTCAAAGAAATGGCTTCTAGTTACCTTAGACTAGGACCCGTTCTTTTGCTTGTCGGTTGTGCTTAAACCGACACGTTTGGCTTCTGTGCACACAGCCCAGGACCCGGTCTTAACTCATCATGTTTTCTGAACATCTCGGTTCAGAACACGGTTTGATTGTGAATTAAAAATGGATGTGTTTGAATGCATATAGTTTTTCATTATATGAATTTATGTGTTTTTCAGGCTAAGTCCATTTGGTATATGGATTCGGGTTGCTCCAAGCACATGACAGGAAGAAGAGAATTGCTGTCCAACGTTGTTGAACAGTATTGCGGAACTGTGAAATTCGGGAACAACCATCAGGCTCACATAAAAGGATACGGGGACTTAGTTCTAAATAATCTGGTCATCAAGGATGTTGACTATGTTGAGGGGTTATCTCATAATCTTTTTAGCATAGGACAGCTCTGCGACAAAGGACTAGAAGTAACGTTTAGGGCTAAGAACTGCAGTGTTAAGAACATGGATGGAAAAGAAATCTTAACTGGTTCCCGAAAATCTAACCTTTACACCATTGACGTAGCTAAGCTTGTAGTGACAGATAACATTTACCTACTATCAAAAGCCTCTTCAAAAGATTCTTGGTTGTGGCATCGAAGATTATCCCATTTGAATTTTGATAATATCAACAAGCTGGCTGCGAAGCAATTGGTCAAAGGACTTCCTGAGTTGCACTACGAAAAGGACCATCTGTGTGGAGCGTGTGAGAAAGGAAAAATGAAACGATCATCTCACAAACCAAAGCCCGAACCATCAACAAAAAGAGTTTTGGAGTTACTTCATATGGATTTATGCGGACCGATGAGAACTCAAAGCATAAATGGAAAACGATATGTGTTGGTTATCGTTGATGATTATTCTCGATATACCTGGGTCAGGTTCTTGCGTTCCAAGGACGAGACAGCTCAAGAAATCATTGATTTTATCAAGAGTGTCGAGACCCAACAGCAGCTGTCAGTACAATCAATCAGATCAGATAACGGCACAGAGTTCAAGAACTCGGTAGTGGAGGGCTTCCTTCGATCCAAAGGGATTCAGCATCAATACTCTGCTGCTCGATCACCTCAACAAAATGGGATCGTGGAAAGGCGTAACCGTACGCTAGTAGAAGCCGCTCGTACAATGCTCACATATTCAAAGCTACCTCCGTTCTTGTGGGCCGAAGCCGTATCAACAGCATGCTATACACAGAATCGCTCCATCATCCATAAGCGCTTTAACAAAACTCCTTACCAACTCTTTTTGAATAAAGTACCATTTATCAAGTACTTACGTGTATTTGGTTGCAGGTGCTATGTGCTGAATGACAAAGACAACCTCGGGAAATTTAACGAAAAGGCGGATGAAGCGATCTTCATTGGATACTCATCCAACTCGAAGGCGTATCGCGCATTCAATACCCCAACCAGAACAGTCAATGAAAGTGTGCACGTCACATTTGATGAGTTGGCTGAACTGGCACCCGAAGTTGATCAATCAGGACCTCGCATTACTCAAATGCCTGGAGACTCTTCGAATAACCCCATTTCTTTTTCTTCTTCTGATTTGGTTAATTTATTTGATCCTTTTTATGTTGAATTTTTCGGTCCTAACGCTAGTGTGTCTAATGTTATAAATAATGTAGGTAATCCTTCCAGTTCAACTGCGCCGCAAAGTTTCTCTGCTCCATCTTCATCAACATACCCTCACCATCCACTTCATCCACCGACACATCCGCAGTTGAATCTACTCCTATAATACCCTCACATATAATACCAATGATTCTATTTTCACCTGAACACTCGGGAATTGAACCAGAACCTGTGGTACCATCATTTGAAACCATTGACCATGAATCCTCATCCATCCCCATATTAACCACAGAGGTTCCATCCCGAGCACCCCTTCCACACGAGATCAAATGGACCCGCAGTCACCCAACAGAGCAAATCATTGGTGACGTATCAACAGGAGTCCAAACTCGTGGGGCATCTGCTAATGAATGTCTCTACGCATCATTCTTGAGTATGATAGAGCCCGCTCGTGTGGATGAAGCCCTGACAGATCCGGATTGGATAGTTGCAATGCAAGAGGAACTCAACCAGTTTGAACAGCTAAGAGTATGGCGGTTAGTTCCCAAGCCAAAAGACCGCACATTCATCGGAACGAAGTGGATCTTTAAGAACAAACGAGATGAGAACGGCATTGTGATAAGGAACAAAGCAAGACTTGTTGCCAAAGGCTACCGACAACAAGAAGGGATAGATTATGACGAGACCTTCGCTCCAGTTGCACGGATCGAAGCAATCAGAATCTTCTTGGCGTACGCGGCACACAAAGACTTCAAAGTGTACCAAATGGACGTCAAGACTGCCTTTCTAAACGGTGAACTTAACGAGGAAGTGTATGTTGAACAACCACAAGGCTTTGTTGATGCACATAAACCTGACCATGTTTATGTGCTAGATAAGGCCCTCTATGGTTTAAAACAAGCACCTCGAGCATGGTATGATAGTCTTTCGAATTTCCTTATTTCTGCCGGTTTCTATAAAGGTGTGGTGGACACAACTCTGTTCACAAAAAGGGAAGGCTCACATATAATGCTAGTACAGATTTATGTCGACGATATTATATTTGGATCTACTGACTGGAATTTTTGTAAGGATTTTTCAGCCCTAATGGAGTCCAGGTTTGAGATGAGTATGATGGGGGAAATGAACTTTTTCCTCGGATTACAAGTCAAACAACTTGAGTATGGGATTTTTGTGAACCAGTCGAAATATACTCTTGACATTCTCAAGAAGTATAAGTTAGACTCTTGCACGAGTATCGCAACTCCCATGGCCTCCAACTGTAAGTTAGACACCGATCCTTCCAGGAAAAGTGTCGATAATTCAACTTACAGAGGGATGATAGGATCCTTACTATACTTGACTGCCAGCAGGCCGGATATAGTGTTTTCAACATGTCTTTGTGCTAGATTTCAGGCCGACCCAAAAGAATCACACCTAACTGCGGTAAAACGCATTTTTCGTTATCTTAAGGGTACACCCGAACTTGGTCTATGGTATCCAAAGGGAACCGATTTCGATCTTACCGCATTTTCAGATGCTGATTTTGCAGGTTGTAGAGTGGACAGAAAAAGCACGTCGGGAGGAATACAATTTTTAGGAGATAGACCGGTGAGTTGGTCTTCCAAAAAGCAGAATTGTGTATCCACATCCACAGCTGAGGCTGAGTATGTAGCAGCTGCAAGCTGTTGCTCTCAAGTGCTGTGGATGAGAACACAATTACGCGATTATGGGTTCTCACTCACCAATATTCCTATTTACTGTGATTCTCGAAGTGCAATTGTCATCTCTTGGAATCCCGTGCAGCACTCTCGAACAAAACACATAGATATCAGGTATCATTTTATTAAAGATCACGTGGAAAAGGGAACCATTGAGTTGTATTTTGTTGGCACGGAATACCAACTTGCGGATATATTTACTAAAGCTTTAGACGAACCTCGTTTTCAGTTTTTAGTATCCCATATCGGCATGTTGAATCCGCCTTCCAATTAAATATCAGATATTGTCTTAAATAATTCTATTTCAATCTATCATGATTGAGATTCCTTTATTTTAGAAAATATCTGTTATTTAAATTTAAGGATTATGTCACAAGATTGAAACTCAATATTTCCTTATCTGCGTATATTTTTAATAATTAATGATCCTGATAAATTGCTGTGTGAATTATTCATCACGGAGTGGGATGCAAACAATATCCAGGTTTGTCTGTGTTTGTAAGGCTTAAAAAAGGGTTGTCGTGATTTAAATCTGGAAAAGAAAAGGAAAAGAATCGGTATTCATTTGAGGGGGAGTAGAGTTAGGTTTTTAAATTTTATAATTCTGTGTTTCTTTTTTATTTCTTTTATAGTTAAATTTTTGAATTTTAGGTTAGTCTTAATTTAAATTTAATTTTAAGTTTTAAGTCAATAGGTCAGAAAATCACAAAAAGATTTTAACTTTCAAATTTATCAAAAAGCCAAAAAGATTTTGGTTACTTCATTTCATTTTACTTTTAATTTCAAAATTAAAGAAAATACCAAAAAATATTTCATTTTTTTATTTTATCTTGATTTGGGCCAGAATTTCCTTTTAAAATTTTGTTTTGATTATTTTTCTTTAAAAGCCCAAAATCATTTCCTGTTGTGTTGAGCCCAATCCGGCAGCCCAATTTCATTTGGGCGCGGATCCTTGACCCGACCCACGACCCGGACGCGCGGATTTAAATAGGGGTGGTCAAATAGTCAATTTCTTCATCTTCAAGATATTTTCATCTTTCTTTCTTCTCCTTCTCTCCCGTCGACTCCACCGCCCCAAACCTCCATTGTTACCACTTCAAGCTTTTGGAACATCAAAATCTTCCGTTTTTCTTGCATTTTCCTACTTTGGCACCATCAGGTAACATTCTTTTCACTTTATTTTAGTCTTTAACTTCCTAGATTGCTGGTTTGATTCTCAACTTTTTTATAGTTTTTTTCTTTCGGTTTTTCTTCATTTTAAGTACTAAAATGTGTTATTTTTCTTTAGTTGTAGTTAGATAAAATGTTCAGTAACCTATTTTAGACTAGGATCTGTAATTTCATGCATTTTTATTAAACATTTCAACTGTTCACGTTTATTTTTGCATGAACATTAACTGCACTCATGCAGTTTCGGATGTCCGAATTCGGACCACCACCCGAATTCGGATGTCCGACTTAGACTAGTTTCAAAAATTTTCTAAGTACAAAACCAATTTCGGTCCACTGTTGATCTGAATTCGGTTCACTGTTGATCCGAATTCGGACCATCAAAGCAGGGTCAACATTTTCAAAACTTGAAAATTGTCTAAGTCTGTTCACCACTGTGCATCCGAATTCGGATGATACCCGGATTCGGTCCCCATCTGAATTCCAGGTACCATTCGAAATTAGGACATATCCATATCATTGCATGCATTTTCACAAGTCAACATCCGAATTCGGACCATGTTCATAACACATCCGAATTCGGCCACCTTCATTCATTTCATGACTTACACTTCGGACCATCATCCGAATTCGGTCCCCATTTTCACCACCTCCGAATTCGGACCACCACAAATCTTTCATGCATTATCCGATTTCGGACTTGTCCGAATTCGGTGACACTGTTCATCCGAATTCGGACCATCCGAAATCCAACACTTAGGATTTTTTTAAATTTTTCATTTTTCCACTTCTGCATGTTTATATAAATTAAAAATCACAAAAATAGTTCCATCCAAGTGCACCATTGATTAGAGTTAGGATCAGTGTTTGAGTGAAACGGTCTTATCTAACATCGGTCTCTTAACGATTGACTTTGGACTTTATTAGTGGAATTTTATTCTGCTAATAAAGACCCGATGCTAAACAGATCAGACAATTTCTATTTCACACTCATCTAGACTTCACATCAATGCATTATCATATCAAGTCTTATGATTCTAACTTTGTTGCACTTTGCAGGATAATGGATCCCGCAATCATTCTCACCGTACCCCATCCTCCCATTCCAAATAATAATGCTCAGCTACCCGAGGAATCCATTCTACCCAGCGCCGAGTTTGTCGAGTTTATCCCACATAACTGGCAACTCGACGTCTCCATCCTTTCAAAAGAAACCCAAACCCTTGCCTTCGACATCCTCACCCGCCATCCCATCTATTACGCACTATCAACTGCCATAGCTGTTCCCCAGATATACCTCCAACAATTCTGGAACAGGCTCCAATATATAACCGACCCCGAACCTCACTTCACCTCCACCATTGACTGCGTTCCGGTCAAAATCACCACCGCAGCCATTCGCCACATTCTTCATCTACCCATAGAAGACTACCTTACCACCCTTGATTCATTCGACCCAAACCTATCCGTATCTGAGGCCCTAAATGAGATACAAACTCTTGGGTATGACGGTCCTCTTACAAAACCATCAGACTTCCGCACGAAAAACCTTCAGTCCCACTGGCGGATTCTCTTCGATGTGCTTAACAAATGCCTCACCGCCAAGCATTCAGGACATGACTCGGCGTCGGCCCAGGTATTAGCCATGTTCACCGGCTTTGCCTTCGACCGACACGTGGACTATGCCGCTTTCATCTTTGAAGAATTACGAAGAGTCTACGTCGAAAGAAGCACAAAGAAAGGCCGCAAGTATGTTCCTTATCAAAGATTCCTTCAACTCATCATCCAGTGCGCAATGAATCAAGACGACGACATACATGAACGTCCGGAGGCTGATGTCTACCCCACAGTGGCAATCCAAAAGTTAACTCTGCCAAAAGGGGCCCCGACGGTACAGGTAATGAAAATTCCTCTATCTACTCTAACGAGGTCAAGGGGCACCGAGCGGGAAAGGGCATATATAAGAGAGAATTATCCGGATGAGTCTCAGTCGGAATCGACTGAGACTAACCAGTCCGAAGGTGAGCAACAAGAGAGTGAGCATGAGGGAGAAGGGATAGATATTCAACAATCTATGGGTTTCGGTGAGAGGGAGGCTGAGATTGTAAGGGAGGGAGATGTAGGTGAGACGGCAGAGACGGCGGATTCCGAAAGAACCGTCTCTGTCGTAAGAGCGAGGGATATTCAGTCTGAGGGTGAACCAAGCCCTGTTAGCCGGACTCCCCTTCATAAGACCGTTAGTCCAGCGGTCGAAACAACCCCCACCACCCACTTGGTTTCCCCTCAAAGGGAAACCACTTCATTCCACGGGGATCTTCCACACACTCCATCGCCCTCTCATTCGGAGAGCGGCGGTGTTGAAAGAGGTCACACTCCTCCCCACGTGACCGAACTTCCTTCGCCCACGATTCCATCCCCACAAATTCACACCACGCACGATGCCTTTGTGGCATCCCCAAGAGCTGCCTCCGTGGCAGCTCAACAAACTTCCAGATCTGAGCGTCCCGTAGTGGAGCCAGAGATGACGGAAGGAAGACCGGGAGTGGCTCAATCAACGCCGTCCACTTCCGGCCATCTCCCCATCGATCTGGAGATGCTAACGGCAGCATTACGTGCTGCCGGAGTTATTACCCGGGCTGATCTGGACGCCCAAAGGGAGGCCGCCGAGGAACGTCACACCGCCCTTCTTTCTCTAATCAAGGGTAAGGGTGTTGCCTCCGAAGCTGGCCCCTCGCCAGGTTCTCATTCAGTCCATCTTCAGATAGCCGAGCTCTCAGACAAGATCGATGCTCTTAATCGTTTGATTCTTCAAGTCCAAGAGCAACTCAATTAGCGAATGGATCGCCTCAAGTCGGCGGTCATAGACCTTCAGTGCCGCACTCAGGCCGAAGCCCCTAAAAGGAAACATGACGACCAGGACGACCCTGATCGTCATGAGGGGGAGAAACGACAAAAGGTTCATCATGAGGGTTCGATGATTATTCTAGGGGGAGCAGAGCCTGAAGCCACAGAAATTCAAGGGTCTGGGTTCGGGGATCAGACTTATGAGGCTACGGAAGCAATAATGATCGATTATGAACCTCTACAAATTGAGGGCCCAGCTCCGTTAGACCCCATGTTAGCAATGGTGACATATGAGCCTAAATATGAAAAAGTCGAAATCATATTAGTGTCTGACTCAGATTCTGATACTGATACCGACTATACATTTCTCACACCAAAACCTGAACCCCAATCTCCACAAAAATCACCTCCAATTCCAATTGAGATTTTGGATTCCCCACCCCATTAACCCCAACCACAAACATCTTCTTCCATCCAACCACCTTCAGTCACTCCCACAGAAACTCCATCAATCCAACCCACTCCCACACCTAAAGATCCTCCACCAGTTATACGTACCCCATCAGTCCAATCAACCCTTCCAACTCAATCAGCTCCGCACGCCCATATCGCTGAAACTTCCGGAGCCAGAACTGTCGACTGTTTTGATACTAAAGAAGTCACAGCATCATATGACAGGACAGACGAGGAATGGATAAAGTGGTACTCCTGGGGAGAAGTCCACACTCTGGATGCGGAAACAAAAGAAGAGCTATGTCAGGACCGGAGAGACCGTGTATTGAAACTTCTTGAGGCTCCTCCTAAAGAATTAGAAGAACCTCCGGTCCAGGGGCTAAAAGAATTCTTGAAGAAGTTCCCGGCTGATCAATTTCAAAATCCTTTTCTGGAAGAAAGGTTCAAAATGGTATTCAGAAAGAAGCCGGGATCTTACAGTAGACGTCTTCTAATGGTAATGACCGATGCTTCTCGATGCGTTCAAGCTGAATACAATCAGATGATGCTAAGAGAAACGAGAGACAAGAGCAAATACTGGTCAAAGTCCAAAATAGTCAAAATCAATAACATTCATATGTACAAGAGAGCCAGAGTCTACACTCCAGCCTTCGAGGTACTCAGAGAAGACGGTACTATTCAAGAACTGTATGAAAGCGACCTTGACTTCGTATACATAGACGACATAGAGCGTCTGCACAGAAAGATGGTAAATAGAGTCAAGGGTCGTCTGACACATATGACCGCTTTAGCAGCCCTGGTTCGATGCATGAATCGCCGATCAATCATTATGTGCCTCAGAGATTTCCAGATGGCGATTGAGAGTGCCTTAGTCAAAGTGGGTCTGAAAGCTCCTGAACAAGATGTATTTTTGCTAGACCACTATCCGGCTTACAAAGTTTTGCTTCGAGGACAGCCAGGGGTTATCTTCTTGAATCAGAAAGGACATAAAAGATTCATGCGCTTTGAGGATCTTCCTTGTTACTCCGACGGCACTATCAGATTGGTTCGAGCAGCGCTTACTCAGAAAGTTCAAGACTTTGACGCTCAACCAAATCCAGAACTTAGATGCTCACCACAGGAGATTCAGGATATCCTCAGCGGAATTGAATACCTGAACGAAAGGCTACATCTGAGACAAGTAACCAGACGCTTCGACGTCATACTTGGTCTTCGAGAATCTACTGATCATGCCCGAGTTCCAGGACCTCCTAAGTGATCGAAAAGGGGGAGATTGTTTGATTTATTATTTCGATCCTAGGAGTTGTTTTGTAATATTTATTATCATTGTATCTTGTCTTGTATTTAATTTCTATGTAATTTATGTTTAAGTAATAGTTTAGGGGCCAAAGTTGCCAATGTATGAAAGATAATTAAAGGAGCCTACAAAAGGCTCCTAGGGTTACTTTTCAATACACACGGTTGACAATTTGAAATACCATCAGCCGCCACTGTTCCTTATTCTCTCCAAATTCATATTGTCTTCTTCTTTATCATATTACATTTATTGAGCTAGTTTCTTCATGTATATGATGAGAATATCATTAAGGTGCTGAATATATACGGGAATACTTCATTACATTAAGTTTCTTATATTTTAATATAGTTTTTTAAATTTAGATTACAAATTTATTTATTTCTTTTATGATAAACAATTGTATCAAATTAGAATCCATTTCTTTTTTAGTTTTTTCGAGTGAAAAAATACAAACATTTTATATTGTTGTCTTCCAAACCAAAAAATTTTGAACCTTAAACTTTTATTTGTTTTTACAAATGAAAAAAAGTTACTAACCACTCATGTTTTAAGTTTTTTCATTCTCTAAACGTAAAAAGCTACTAAAACCAATCCGTTTTTTATCTTTTTCTGCACCAAAAGATTCAACTCATTCTGATTTTTGTTTTGGAAAACGAAATAAATACAAACAATTTTGTTATTAGATTTTGCGAATGAAAAAACTACAAATAATTGTGGTTTTCAGTTTTTCCAAACAAAAAAAATCATATTATTGTTCTAGTTTTTCGAACCAAACCATTACCTTTTATTTTTTATTCTCCGAACGAAAAACTACGAACCGTTACTCTTTTTAAAGTTTTTTCAAAAAAATGAAATAGTGTGTAGCCTTTTTGTTCGGAAAAACTAAAAAAAAAAAAAAAAGAAATGGTTTGTATTTTTTACGATTGGAAAAAGTTAAAAACATAATGAATAACATAAAAATCGAATAAGAAAATATACCCATTTTGATTTGTAGCTCTTTCCAAACGTAAAAATACGATTTTTAAAAAATGAAATAGTATAATTTTTTATTCGATTTTTATGTTAGTCTAATCATTACGTTTTTTACTTTTTCCAATTGTCAAAAACTACAAACCATTCCATTTTTTTTAGTTTTTCCTAACAAAAAGGCTATACACTATTTCATTTTTTGAAAAAACTTTAAAAAGAGTAATGGTTCGTAGTTTTTCGTTCTATTAAAAAATAAAAGGTAATGGTTTGGTTCGAAAAACTAAAAAAATAAAATGATTTTTTTTGTTTGGAAAAACTGAAAATCAGAATTATTCGTAGATTTTTCGTTCGCAAAACTAATAACAGAATTGTTTGTATTTATTTTCGTTTTCCAAAACAAAAAATCAAAATGAGTTGAATCTTTTGGTTCAGAAAAAAAATAAAAAACGGATTGGTTTTCGTAGCTTTTTTACGTTTAAAAAATGAAAAAAAAACTTAAAACATGAGTGGTTAGTAACTTTTTTTCGTTTGTAAAAACAAATAAAAGCTTAAGGTTCAAATTTTTTTGGTTTGGAAGACAACAATATAAAATGTTTATATTTTTTCATTCGAAAAAACTAAAAAAAAAAAAGAAATGGATTCTAATTTGATAGTATTGTTTATAATAAAAGAAATAAATAAGTTTGTAATTTAAACTAAAAAATATATTAAAATATAGGAAACTTAATAAACAAATAAATTAATATGTGAAAAATTAAATTAATAATAATAATAATAACAATAAATAATAATAATAATAATAATAATAGTTATTATTATAATTATGATAATGATAATGATATAATAATAACAATAATAATAAAAGAGTTAAATAAAAAATATTTAGTTGAGAGACCAAAACTAAAATGAACTACAAACTTGAGGGACCAAAATGTTATCAAAGAAAAGGGTAAAATGGTCGTTATAAAATATTTAACCATTTAATTGTTAAAGTTAACGACAGAGGGACCATTTTGCAAGTAAACAGTGAAAATAAGGACCGTTTATGCAAAATTGAAACCACAAGGACCGTAAAGTTTTATGTAAACCACAGGGACCATAGGGATGGACTCTTTTGAGAACCTTAAATCTCAAGAGAACCCAGGAACCATTTGTAGCATTTAGATCAGGAAGATCTATGACTGAAAATTGGCAAATGATATTTTTGAAATTATTTAGACTTTTGATAGTGAAAAATCTTGAAAGGATGTGCAAATGGTATTTTTGGAAGAAAAAATCAACTTTTTTCTCTTTCTTACAATTCCTTTTTTCCATTTTCATTTTCTTTCATGAGAATTGATTTTTTTTTTGTAAAAAAAACATTTTTTAAAAAAATATTTTTTTTCTACATAGAAAATTATTTTACTGCTAACAAATTAACGTATTATATATAGAAATATTATATAATACTTGTAGCTTGTTATATAATTCTATATATTTTTATGTAGATTAATATTATTATTTATAATCTATGTAGAATGTTATGTTTCCTATACATTTCATATGTTCTATATAAAAATAAATTAACTGGTACAACAATAACAACATTCTACTTAGTTAGATTGATATGTATGCTATATTGATAAAACAATAACAAATAAACTGGTGACGTCTTCTATGTATATTATCACGTATTCTATGTAGAGTATCGCGTATTTTATGTAAAAATACACCAAAAACAAAGTTATAACAAATTAACTGACGAACATATTCTATGTAGATTATCATGTATTCTATGTAGAATATCATGTATTTAATATAGATTCAACACTGACAAATTACTAGTCCAACTATAACAATATTCTACATAAATACAAATTATCTACAATCAATTCTGTATAGAATATTATTTATTCTATATAAAGTATCATATATTCTCTAAAAATACAAACATAATCTAGATAGAAAGCAGAACCATCAAAGACACAACCATTATGAACTAAAACCTCCGACGAACAACTGAACATAATCTATGTAGAATGTCAAGAATTATTATGTGGAGTATCACGTAATCTTTGTAGCGTATCGTAGACAAACTGAAACAGAAAAGAGAAGATTTCATTTAGACTTTTGAACAAACATTTTGTATGCAACTTATATATAATATATCAAAAACACATTTTTAAACAAAAAAAATTAAATTTTGTTAACATATACAAAATCCTTCTAACAAAAACCATATATCCAAGTATAACATCCCAGATCTAAATATTCTACATTGAATGATATGTATTCTATATTGATAAAACAATAACAAATTAAATAGTACAACAGTAAAATATACTACGTAGATGCAAATAGTTACAATCTATTCTGTATAGAAGACTATCTATTCTATACAAAATATCACATATATGATAAAAATACAAATCAATCAACATAGAATACATAAAGACGCAGAACCATCAAAGACACAACCATTAGGAATCAAAACCTCCGACGAACAAATGAACGTGCTCAATGTAAAATATCAAATATTCTATGTGAAGTATCGTATATTCTATGTAGAGTATCGTGTAATCTATATATAATTACGCAAACGAACTGAAACAAAAAAAAAAGAAGATTTCATTTAGATAATTTATCAAACACTTGATATGTAACATATATAAAATATACCAAAAACTCATTTAAAAAAAACATTCAAATCTTGTGAATCATATACAAAAATATTTTTAACAAAAAACATGTATATAACTATTACATTCATTATAGATCTTAAATCTTACAAAAATATTCATTTCTTGATCATCGGACTTCCAAATCGTGAGAGATATAAAGGTGAAGAAAAAGATATCGTGGCTTTTAAATAGTGGCGGCGGCGGCGATGAATCTTTCTGGTGTTGTGAGAGAGAGAGAGAGAGAGAGAGAGAGAGAGAGGGAGAGAGAGAGAGAGAGAGAGAGAGAGGGAGGGAGAGAGGAGAAATTTTTTTAGGGTTACAAGTGAAAATGAGAAAGAGAGAAGACAGATTTTTTTATTGCCCCTATGCTTTTCACATTCTCATGAAACTTTTGGTTCTTTAAAGAACCCTCTTATATATATATATATATATATATATATATATATATATATATATATATATATATATATATATATATATATATATATATATATATATATATATATATATATATATACACATGTATATATGTATACATATACATGTATATTATATATATATACATATATATATATATATACATGTATACATGTATATTATATATATATACATGTATATATATATATATATGTATATACATGTATATATATATATATATACATATATATATATATATATATATATATATATATATATATATATATATATATATATATGATAAAATGAGAACCAACCTTAAAATAAAGCCGGTAAGAACTAATAAGAGATCGCACGTAAGCAATAATTTTCTCTCACGTTAAAGGACATTATGGACATTTACAACATTTATATATATGGTAACATGACTAATATTTAAAAAAATTAAATATCAATTTGAAAATTTAAATTCAATTGACAGCTTTCAACACAAAGCTCGGTCAACATATATCAATTTCAATTTCAAAAATCAAATATATCAACATCCATATTCACTTTCTTAATATATTGTAATCTTGGCTGTGAACATTTGGAGGGTTCAGAAAATTTCAATCATGCGAACCACTTTGACTCTACCAAACTGTGCCGCTGTGAACCACTCCTTGGACTCATCACTCACCGTGAACCACTCGTCACTCGCCTCCGTCGTGAATCAAAGTTCGTAGTGTGCACCTTGCCTTGAATTAACCAGCCGTGAACCACCAGTCGTGAACCGTGCACCTTGCCGTTAACCACCAGCCAAACTCTTCACTCACAAAACCCCTCTGCCGTCTAACAGTAAACTACCGTGAACCACTTGTCGTTAACCAACGTGAACCACTCGGAAAAATCCTGAACCGGACGCACTTCTCACTTGCAGCACTGTGAACCACATCCACCTACTCAATGCATGTCGTCGAGAACCACACCCCTGCTCCTCACTCTCGGCCGCCGTGAACCACCAACCTCCGATCTTCCTCGCCGCCGTCCGTCACCTGAAACTCGTGAATCACCGACATGCCACCGTGAATCGCAAACCACCAGTGCCGCCTCCAAACCCCCCAAATCCGTGAATAAATCTGATTCTTCCCTAATTAGAGGGTGTTTGGTATTGCTTATTTCGGCTGCTTATTTGATTATCACGTTATAATACCACAATTAACTAGTTTGAAGTGTTTGGATTGGTAATCTTACCACGATTATCCTGCAGCAAGTTTTTGTTGCTGTAAAGATACAACAATTAATTTTAATTGTGAATTGACAATACTACCCCCATTTTTAACCTAAACAAACCTAATACCCATTTTATTGTTTCCAGCAGTGTCTTCACGCCTCTGCCCTTTAGTTTGTCTTCTTGATCACGCCTCCTGTTTTCTTCTCCTCTTCCCTGCCCATCAAGAACGACGACCACCATTGGAGCGCCATCTCTAGACCATCGGTGACTCATCACGCAGCAACCACCAGCGACTCATCAAGCAGCTGGTGAGCCACCATCGACTAACTTTCTATCATAATAATCAATGTTGGAATCGGAAAGGGAAAAAAACAGAGGTGAAGGTGTAGCCCATAAATCGTTATGTGATCAAAATTTGATTTTAAATCCTTATATGGGATGTAAGAACAGAGAATGACGTACGATGAAATATATATACACATTTCTTCTCTGCTCACTATTTTTTTATATGTTTGTATGGATTTTTGGTATATGATACTTGAAAAGCTCCGCTGTTTAGCGAAAATTAAGAAGTTCCAACTTCCAAAGACACAAAGTCAAACTGAAACTACAAAAGTATAAGTTATGCATATATAAGACGAGTTTTTTTCGTGCTTGTGAATTGATTTGGAATTGAAATAATAAGCTCTGGAAAAGGGAATAACTATTCTTGATTGGTACTTTAAACTTTCAAACTTTTTGCATTAACTTTCCAGTCCATTAAAGGGCTTCTAATTTTTATTTTGGAATTTACGAACTATACATTTTTTTTTCACATGAAACCATGTTATTTGAAATTCTGCTAGATCTTCCAAGGACAGTCCTCTTTGAGAAAAACTTTGTTGAAGTAGAGTTATGTTGAAGGTGGGAGCTCGTTGTGTGGTTTCACTAGCCTCAGATATTCTTCCATCTTTTCTTCCTATAGGCACCTCCCAAAATGGTCCTCTGCATATAATTTGAGCTGCAAACATCAAAAATACATTTCTCTTTTGCCCACTAAGAAACCATAGCTCACCTTCTTGTTGTAGAGCTTGATAAGTTCCTACTTTTTGCATAAAAATAGACTGCAATTATTTGCAATTTGAGTATGCATGTTTGGTAGAACCACGTCGAACCCAGCTTGCTGGGTTCAAATTTCAAATATTTGGCTCATGAAAGAATAGGTATGTTTGGGCTTGGATTGTGGCCTTGTGAGCTTGAAAAGCTCCGCTGTTTAGCAAAAATTAAAAAGTTCCAACTTCCAAAGACATAAAGTCAAACTGAAACTACAAAATTATAAGTTATGCATATTGTTGGAGTATGGTGTCTAAAGATGACATTACTACTGCATCATGACTGATTTTATAAAACACTTGAGGGTCACACCGATGAGCACAACTGAGCAGATGCAATTAAACTATTAAATAAATAATATTGGATATTGTTTATGACACGAAATAATAATTGAGATTAAATTAATGGATGATTAATTATATCTCAAAGTACGGGGACTAAAAGTGCAATATTAGATATTGTAGTGATTTAATTGTCATTAGATGATAATTAAAATAATAATTATCCAGTCTTTTATTTTTTATCAGATATTAAATAAAAGATGTATTTTGTTTGAATTAGTATTATCATCTATTATTGGATAATTGGATGGATAATTATAAACAAATAAATAAGAGATAATTATAAATAATTATCTAGTCATTTATATATTATTAGATAATGTATAAAAGATTAATAATATTTAAAGGGTATATAATTATAGAGATAATTATATAGGGTTTAAATAATAAAGATAATTATTAAGATATATATTATATTATTATATTAGAGTTTTGATTAAAACTAAAACTCTTAATTAATAATATATATAAACATATATATACGGCCGTACATATGGATATATATGGAGATATATATATATTTACCTAACCCACAAAAAAGTGGGTGAGGTGAGGGGCACACACGAAACACACATTGAGTGTGTGTGTGTTGTTAGGATGTTCGGCCGCAAAGAGAAAAAAAAAACCTTAGGGTTTTGGTCTTCCCGTTCTTCGTGTGTTTGATTGCATACCTAGCGTCGCTCGATCGTGTCATCACCGGTGGATACCGAAAGCATCCTGTTCGTGTATTCTTGTCATTGAATACAAAGGTACGGATTTATTATTGCTTTCCCGTTTACTTATCTTATGTTTTACTTGATGATCCGTGTACGGAATTCGTAATTTTTTAAAAAAAAAAAAAAAGCTTCCGTTGTGCGTTAATATGATTAATGTTTATGTTTTTATGAAAAACGATGCGAATTCCCAACAGTGGTATCAGAGCCATCTCAAGTAACATAATGATAGGATTATTCGAGTATTTATGTCCAACGATCTTAAAGTTTCGATTTTTAATAATTAACATTGTTTAAACGGTCGAAATCAATAACTAAAATGTTTAAGGTTTTGATTTGGCTTGGAGAAAATCGACCAAAGGTTTTGGAAACCTTATGGTGATTCTCGGCCAACCTTGGAGTTCCTCGGAACTCGGGATTTTGAAACCTTAGTTCGTTTTATTTAGTTGATGTTTGATTGTTTAAAAGTGTTTAATTGATTAAAGTCGAAAATTAAACGTTTCGGTTCGCGAAATCAAACCTAGAGATTTCGGCCATGGGTTGAGACTCATGACCTCTCGGTTGTGATGTGGTAACCGAGGTGATGGATTATTTGTTTCCGTCATGTCGTTTATTTTACGGTTAAACTCGAACGATTAAATTAAATGCGTTAAAATCGAATTAATAAATCAAAAGTGTTTGGTTATTAATATTTAGACATTTGTGACAAAATATATATAAATATGCTTTCGGTTTTATAAAATTAAAGTGGAGACTTTATTAGTTTTTTTTTATAAAATTCGCAAATCGGTTAAAATATTATTCGATTCGATAATTAAACGATTAATTGGAATATGGAAATCGAAATAAGTTGATTAAAGGCTTCGATTAATTTCAGCCGTCAAAGGGTTTAATACCCTACTTGTTTTTGGTTCATATGGGTTATAGAACCCGGGTATGAGTCCGTTAACTAAGTTGGTTCGTTTCCGTTTTCCGGTAATTCGTCGTTTAAATTAAATCGGTTTTAATTAAAAAGTTAAGTTTTAATATTGAAATTAAAATTAATGGTAATCTTAATTTATAAACTAGATTTAATTTATGCATTTAATATTTAGTTCCATAATGCATTATTAAATTAAAGATAGTTTAATTTAAGGATTCTATTTTCAAATTGATGAAATCGTGACTTTGAGTTTCATGCTCGGTCATGGTTTAATGTTTTGAGATTTGATCTCGACATTAGCGTTTTTGGTAGAAATCGTTTAAAACCATAAAGAAAAGTTTTTGGTGTTATTTAAAGATGGTCAATTTTCTTTAAATATTTTAAAAGACATATTTTATTGGTAAAATTGTTTATTTAGAAAATTGACATTTTAAATAAAGTTTATTTTTTTTTAAAAGCGTTTCAATTAAATAATATTTAATTGATAATTATTTAAAGGAAGTTTAAATTATTTATCAATATTATTTGAAAATAATAACTATATTTATTAAAGGTTGTTTAATAAAAGTTTCTTAAAATAGCAAGTTTAAGTTTCAAAGGTGTTTGAATGGTTAATTGAATATTTTAAGAAAAAGTATAGTTATGAATCCAAAGATAACGCATAGATGGAATTAAATTTGAAATTTTTCGGGAAAAAGATTCTAATTATGGAAAGCGTTCCTAAATTTCGAGTTTACGAACCGTATTAAATTTAAGAACGGTATTGGACATGATTACTTCAATTAATGGTAGATTAATTGGTCTTGGAATTATTTTCATGGCAAGATGAAAATGAATTCTGGATTATTAATATGTTTTACTGCTTTATTTATGTTTGTGACATAGCCGAGCCTTGAGACCCCTTGTTTGTGATGGTTGGTTGTTTAATCTCAATGTTTGCTATTTTATTATTGGTTATATTTTTGGGAAGGCCTGCGTGCCATTGGAATCTCGGGTTTTATAATGTAATATGTAATAGGTTAGAAAATAGGCAAATGTATTTAGATTAAATCATGTAAAAAAAATCTTGGCGAAGATGTCTATCAAGAAGGAGGTCATCCATCAAGGACGCTCGGAGACATCATCAGATGTTGAGGCTAGTGGGAGCTGAAAGAGTTCATCCTTCTTGCCTTGTGTGTTCATTTTGTCCCTTAGGTTTGATCTATTTGGTTTGTCCGTATGGCTCTCGGAAACCAATTTAGTTTCGGCAAGTCTATGTCACCGTGTGGTTGTATGTTTTATTTCTTTAGGCATTATTTATATCTGCGTGGTTGTGGTGACAAAGTAGATAAATAAAAGAAATTAAAACTACAATCATTTTTGATGAAAAATTAAAGTATTTTAAAGGAAGTTTAAATTGGAAACTTCAATTATTTTGTCAGGTGTTAGATATGACATTTTTATGAAATTAGTTTTTCAAATAAAAGGAGATTTATTTTTAAATGTCATATGATGAAAGAGTTGAAATTCTTAAAACTGGTACATTAACTGGATTGTTTACCAGAATAGGTGGTGTCTAGGACAGTCTTGCTCGGGCTGTGGAATTTCCAAAAGGTTTAGAACCGAAAGGATCCTGTCCGCAGACTAACCTGACAGGCCACTAGTTCTTGATAAGAGACTGGTTATAAACCCAAATTAAAAATCTGACACAGCACACCGTCCATATAGTGGCACTCACGGTGACCGGCCGTCGTAAGTAGGTTCAGCCTTCGTTGGGTGCTTACGCCGCAAACTCGGAGAGCTGTGAGTTAAGCACTGCGGATCCTAAGTGAGACTTGGGCTAGTGACTTGCAGTTGTTATATGGTGTGTGTTAGTGGTGGTTCCTCAGTAAGACTGTTGCCCAAGGTGTGGATGAGATTAAACATGATCAATTTAAGAAATTGAAAATCTCATAAGATCTAAGAGTTGCAAAGGGGTTGTAATTGGTAATAAGTTGCCTGCCTGAGTAGCTTATTCATGTAGGTTCAGCCTCCGTTGGGTGCATGAATAAGTAAAATGGTTCTTAGGATTAATAAATCATTTTCTGAATTTTGGGTTATTGATTTATTAATGGTTAATCAAATACTAATTTTTGAAAATTTGTTTTAGATGGTTGAAAGAGGCAGAGGTAGAAGCAGTTTAAATAATAATAATGACAATAGTAACAACAACAACAACAACAACAACAACAACAATGATAACGTCAATCTCCATCCTCAACCTCCTCCTATTGAAAATCTTCCCTAAAAGCGCAAAATTGTTACTTTGAGGTCCATTCGGGATATGGAGAACTCAAAAGAGGCAACTTCCTGAACTGGAAATAAGATCTGACAAATGTTCTTAGTACAGAGTGAAAGTCGTATATTCTGGAAAGGGCACCAGAACCTGCTCCTGCAGAGACTGCTACAGTTGAGGAGAGAAATCTCCACAAGAAGCACTCTGAGGATTCGGTCAATGTTGCCTGTCTAATGCTTGCGACCTTGACATCTTAGCTGCGGACTAACCTTATGGACGTCTCAGCTTGCCGGATGTATCGCCAGCTAAAGGATATGTTCCAGACTCAGGCTCGGACTGAGAAACATATATAACTAGGGCTCTGAGCTCCTGCAGAATAGCAGAAGGAACAACTGTTAGACCCAATGTGCTGAAGATGAAAGGTTATCTGGATCATCTTAGCAGACTTGGGTATCCCGTGACACAGGACATGACCACGAATCTAATTCTCAATTCCTTATTGAAGGAATTTTAGCAATTTGTAATTTGTTACAATATGCACGGAGAAGATGATCAGTGGTCTGCATCAGATGCTATAGACTGCTGAGGGAATGATTAAGGAGAGAAGATATGTAAAGAGACGGAAGGGAAAGTAAGTTTCCAAGCCGGAGGTTAAAGCTAACAAGTAGCTAAAACCTAGAACCAGAGAAGTCAAATCCAAGGATGACAAATTATTTGAGTGCTAGGAAACTGGGCATTGGGAAAGGAATTGTCCCAAGTACTTGGAAACGGTCAAGTTTGACCGCGTTGAGACTTCATGTATCTGAATCATTCACTTCTATTGTTCTTGGATATGTGATACCCAATTGAATAAAGTTTTATGCATAATGTATGCGATGACTAAAATGAAGTGAAAAGAGATGACAGATTCAGTGGGAGCATAGAGACATCTTAGAGAAGACTCTGCTGGACACTATTTTTCATGTCATCAATAGTTTAATCACGGTGTAGTAAACAATTTTGTAGTTGAATTTCTTGCAAATATTTTTGGGATAAATAAAGAAATTTTGGAGTTGAAAATTTATTGCTTGAAATTCCTATTGTTTAAGATTACTAAACCATAATTATAGACTAGTGATTGAAGTGGAGCTTGAATAGTAACTTGTCAATGGAGATTGGACAAGCTAGTAGTCATATTAAGATAGAAAGGATTAACTATGTTGTTGTGTAAATTGTTCAAGTGTTCAAATACAGTTTCATTGAACTTGTTAATTCTTGAAAGTTAGATCAAGAGATTATATGAGTTGGATAATCATCCGTGATTATATAGAAACTAATAAAATGCAGAATTAAATGTAAAAGAGTTACATGGAGGTTAATTCACTTCACTTGTCAAAAATAATTAGACTTGAGAAGTCAGAATTGTTTAGACAAGAAGTAATCGCATTTTATAAAATTAAATGTGAAATGTATACAACTTGTGTGATGGTTAATCAAGTAATAGCCTTTGACTTGTTTAAACACTCGTCGGCAAACTTGAGGGAACACCACAACAAAATGTTGTCGATAACCAGGTTCTGGTGGTTATGGATACATATCACAAATGTTGAACACAATGTTATTAAATATATCTTGTTAAGATATAGATAAACCGCATACTATCATATTCAAGTCTAAACATCTAAACGTATCACAAGTAGCAATTAATCTGAATTGCTAGAGCTCCTAAATTTAAATCATGGTGTCTTTATGAGTGATTTACCAGTTCCTCTAAAGATAATGGATATAAATTTGTAAGGAGATTCAGATTGGATCTGAATAATATTACAAGAACTTGTAATAAAGAACTAGTGTAATATTTCAAAGATAAAAGGTAATGGAAGTTAAGTCAGTTAACTAGTGAACACTCCCACTAAGATCATGTCTGAAATTAATTTTTCGATAGATCGTGTTACCGTTACATTTGATAAAGGAACAGTAGCATTAAATTGATGGAAATCATGTTGTGTTTATTGAGATAAAGGAGATCAACATGATATCTTTAATGTCGTTCAATTTTGCATGTTTTGGAAATCCAAGAATAAAATTGAAGTTATTCTAAAATTATTCCATAGCTGCTTGTTGTCGTGGGAACCACAACGAGAATAAAAAGGCTACTGTGGTTTTTGGTTGATATTCATGGGTGATGAATATAGCAAAGGTTGGACCAAATTCACAGGTATTTGTTGCGAACAAATATTGGATTGACCCACCGATTGAGACCACTTTGTGGATCATAGTCATGAGTCGTCTCAAAAAGGTAATCCTTAGTACCGGAGATGTCTACGTACTTTAGTGCGGGTGCTGCTGTACATTTGGCCTAACCTAACGTCATCCGTAACTCGGTGATCATAACGGTTCGAGGCTGGTTGCAGTGGGAGTCGTGTTGGAGGCCTAGATAGTCAATATGGGATTTGCACCTTCTTTTAACTAAGAAGAGATATTTTTGGGCCCCTCGGCGATCGATACTGACAGAAATGCATGGCCATGCTCGGACAGAACTGATGTATTCTACTCTGTCTGTTACAGTTCAGTATGAGATCAGGGAGTCGAGAAACATAATAGTGTTTGCTACGGTTGATCTAACCCATGCCTAGCTTTCACATTGAAATATCGCGATGCATGGGATATAACCTAAGTTTCTTTTAGGAAGGCTGTTTCAACAAGAATGCCCGAATGGGAGTCAGAGTTTTTATGACCTTGGTTGCCTAAAGTGTCTAGCCATGACCTCCTTTAGGCGCATGGTGCAGGACAGTATGTCGTCTTACACAAGTGGGAGTATATTAGTGTATGGTGTGTAAAGATGACATTACTACTGCATCATGGCTGATTTCATAAAACACTTGAGGGTCACACCGATGAGCACAACTGAGTAGATACAATTAAACTATTAAATAAATAATATTGGATATTGTTTATGACACGAAATAATAATTGAGATTAAATTAATGGATGGTTAATTATATCTCAAAGTACGGGGACTAAAAGTGCAATATTAGATATTGTAGTGATTTAATTGTCATTAGATGATAATTAAATAATAATTATCTAGTCTTTTATTTATTAGTAGATATTAAATAAAAGATGTATTTGTTTGAATTAGTATTATCATCTATTATTGGATAATTGGATGGATAATTATAAACAAATAAATAAGAGATAATTATAAATAATTATCTAGTCATTTATATATTATTAGATAATGTATAAAAGATTAATATTATTTAAAGGATATATAATTATAGAGATAATTATATAGGGTTTAAATAATAAAGATAATTATTAAGATATATATTATATTAGAGTTTGATTAAAACTAAAACTCTTAATTAATAATATATATAAACATATATATACGGCCGTACATATGGATATATATGGAGATATATATATGATTACATAACCCACAAAAAAGTGGGTGAGGTGAGGGGCACACACGAAACACACATTGAGTGTGTGTTGTTAGGATGTTCGGCCGCAAAGAGAAAAAAAAAACCTTAGGGTTTTGGTTTTCCCGTTCTTCGTGTGTTTGATTGCATACCTAGCGCCGATCGATCGTGTCATCACCGGTGGATACCGAAAGCATCATGTTCGTGTATTCTTGTCATTGAATACAAAAGGTACGGATTTATTATTGCTTTCCCGTTTACTTATCGATCTTATGTTTTACTTGATGATCCGTGTACGGAATTCGTAATTTAAAAAAAAAAAAGCTTCAGTTGTACGTTAATATGATTAATGTTTATGCTTTTATGAAAAACGATGCGAATTCCCAACACACACACACACACACACACATATATATATATATATATATATATATATATATATATATATATATATATATATATATATATATATATATATATATATATATATATATATATATATATATATATATATATAAGACGAGTTTTTTTTTTGTGCTTGTGAATTGATTTGGAATTGAAATAATAAGCTCTAGAAAGGGGAATAACTATTCTTGATTGGTAATTTATGCTTTCAAACTTTTTGCATGAACTTTCCACTTCATTAAAGGACTTTTAATTTTTATTTTGGAATTAACTTGTACTATCTTTGAGTATATCATTCTGATCTTGAGTATATATATTGTTTTATCTTGTTAGTCATTGTGCATTTGATTCCAGCTTTTGTGTTCTTATCTTTCTATGCTTGTGATTTTTGGGTTTCTAATCTTTCTAGCATCATAATAAATACGTGGGTTTATAGTTTTATGTGAAAAATGATATAAATGATCTAGCATTTGTTTATAGTAGTTTATGTGGTTAGAGTATAGAGTTCGTAGAACTTGTTGTCATGGTGTGACATTATTATTATACAGAAAATGGACTCGAATGTTGATAACGTTGATGTTAACGGTAAATCTACAAAGGTTATAGGAAAAAAACCGTTTGGGATCATGACACTCATATGATCTTTGTTGAGTTATGCCATGATGAATTTAAAAAAAAGTATTAGACCTGGATCCTACTTCAACAAAGTTGGGTGGTTAAATATAGGAAAAAATCTCAAAGAAAAAACAGAAAAAGATTACACAAAGGTTCAACTAAAAAACCACTAGGATGCAATGTGTCCACCTACAGACTATGATAATATCTTATTTCTCTATTCCTAGATGGATTGAGAAATTTGAGTGTCTTTCCTTGTTTTCTTGTTTGCTATTTGGACTAATTGTTTGTGTTTCAAATTTGACATTTGTTGTTATTTTTATGGATTGAGAACTAGTTGTTTATGTTTCACATTTGACGTTATCTTTGTTATGTTATTGTGATATTTGACATTATCTTTGATGTCTCATAAACTTTTTTTAGGATGGATGTAACGCACGATGATTCTTTTGAAGAAGAATGGAGGGAGGAAGCACGTAGGTGGTTGTTATTATGTAGTTTAGCCATTGAAGGGTTGATAATAGGTCATAATATGGTAACTAACGCACGCCAGCCTTATCGCACATCTACTCGCACCGGCAACCATTTAATCCAAGACATATTGACCGGTAATCCTATTCGTTGTTATGAAGAACTTAGGTTGCATGTGGATGTATTTCGTAGTTTATGTGTAGACCTTCAAACAAAATATAGTTTAACTCCAACACGTAACAAATCTGTTGAGGAGTCGGTTGCCATATCTTTGTTTATTATAGCACATAAGATGGGTAATCGAGTAGCTAAAGGAGTATTTAATCATTCTGGAGAGACAATTCACAGACATTTTCATAGGGTTTTACAAGCGGTACTGAAGTTAAGTGCAGACATTATTAAGCCCAATCCAAATTACAATGATGAAGTACCCCCACAAATCTTAAACAATCCTCGTTCTTATCCAATGTTTAAGGTACGTTATTTTTTAATGTGAACTTAATGGTAACTATGAAAGTAACTATATAAGTAATAATTTCAATTTAATTTATATAGGACTGTATTGGAGCGATTGATGGAACACACGTAAAGGCAACAGTTCCTGAACATGAGGAAGCCAAGTATATCAGCCGTAAAGGCTATCCAACTCAAAATATTATGGCAACATGTGATTTTAATATGTGTTTCACGTTCGCATGGACTGGATGGGAAGGGACCGCACATAATACACGAATATTTTTGGAAGCACTACGTAGACCTGATGTTAAATTTCATCATCCGACTAGTGGTTAGTATTTCCTTATAATTTTAAACGTCATTTTCCTTGATTTATAAAAGTTAATAATGAGACTTTGTTTTATTGTTTAAATACATAAATCTTATGTGGTTGATGTTGATTATCCAAATACTAGAGGGTATCTTGCTCCATACAAAGGGAATAATATTCGTTATCATATACCTGATTTTTGTAGGGGTCAAAAATCTTCTCAACGTGCACCAAAAGGAGTAAAAGAGACATTTAACTACCATCACTTATCTTTAAGAAATGTGATTGAACGAACATTTGGAGTATGGAAGGCAAGATGAGCAATATTAAAAGATATGCCTGTAAATTACTCCTACGAAACACAAAACCACATTGTGTTAGCAACCATGGCAATTCATAATTATATTAGGAAACAAAGTCAATTTGATGAAGCTTTTGATGTGGCGCAACAAGAGTCTTACATTCCAACACGAGATATAGATACACAAGCAACTACTATTAACGAAATTCAAGAATATGGAAGTACATGTTGTAAGGACGATGATTTATACATGAGAGTAAGAGATTTAATTACAAGAGATTTAATGCGATCCAATTAAGAATATTATGTTAGTATTGTATTTTCTCGTTTCAACTACTTGTTTGTATTTGAAATTTGAGTATTTTTAACTCTTTGTTATGTTACTATATTTTTCTTATAATTTTTTTCTTTTTTAAATTGTATTTTTATTAGCTTAGAATTCAATTAATAAATTAATAAATTTAAAATTTTATTTTTTGATGAAAACCATATTAAAATGTTTATTGATAAATAATTATAACTAGATAAATTATATTATAAGCTAAAATACTTATTAAATTAAGAATATTCATAATGATATATAAATGTCCTTTTTGGTAATTTTACAAGTTTTAAATGCAAATCCAAACACTTAAAAACTAATTATTTGATAATCGTAATAACCAACAGTATAAGTTAATCCAAACACTAAACTTTCAACAGCACGTATTGTTACAGCAATAAAAATTGAACAGAAAACAATGGATGAAACATATCGAGAACCCCAAATCAAGGACGCCATGTTCGCTAAAGAAAGATACAAATTGTTGGTCTAAACATCCTTATGTGAGATTTGATACCCACAATTAAAAAGAAATCAGTTGAGACGAACAAAAGCAATCCTCAACATGATAAACATTACAAATGACCAGCTTCTCATTCAAAGTAATAAGAAAATGTCAAATCAATAAGAGGTGTGAGGATGTCACGTCATAATAATGAATATAATGTCCCATTCAAAATATTTATTTTGATCAAAGTTTTTTATTAATTTTATTTTTCTTATGGTTCTTATTTGATCTAACTTCAATATAAATATACTAAAAAAATAACTAAAATTTTAGTAACAAAATAAGGTCAGGATCCACACACGAATGAGTAGGCTTTCAGGGATGAAAAAATACAATACATATACCTTATAAATTAAAATCACTAACCATTCACCACCCAATTAACAAAAATGGCAACATCATTCCTACCTACAATAAGTAGATTCATACAATACTCACCAAATTCTTGCGATAGTAGCCTAGTTGTTGGGGACATGAAATCCATAATAGAAGTTAAGGGTTCAAACATTGCACATGTCCCTTAACCATGACTTACACGACGACCGGTCAGTAGGAGCCTTGTGGGCTACCCTTTTACAACACTCACCAAAAAGAAAACTCTAATAAGCATCACAACATCAGCAGACTATGTCATTCCATAAAAACTGCATACTAAAATCAATGGTCAAGTCCATAACCACTCGGGTATCCAATTTCCTGGCCATAACCGTATCCATATCCATATTCATATCCATGATCATGATGGTCATGACCATCCATACCATCATCATGCATTTTGTGGATATGCTCTCGTATAGGCTGTGTCTTCTTTGAAGTTTTGACGGGCTTCGGTAACCTGGATATGAACTCATGAATACTTTCTACCAGCTTAAAAGATGTATCTTCCTGCATAGATCAAAAGATGTCATAGTTAGATGGGACTCCGGAACAGATTATACAAAATGGTTCAAGAAAAGGTGGATGGGTCCTCTGCAGGCTGAATCGAGGCCTCATGGCTTCTGCCTTTCCTGTTATTTCTTATATGATTTGCATTTCATTGTGCGAATTTAATACCTTCTGATCACAGATAAGTAATTTTAAAGGTTGCTTCAAAGTTCAAACACATTGTCACATTGAACTCTGTTCGCTCCACAAAGTGGAACAAAGATAGCGAATCATAAATTTCTAGCCATTTAGCACGACCCTCTTGTTTTAGCAAATGACAGATGAGGTGCCGCGATTTTATTGGTTGAATCGAAGCTACTTTATGTCAAATCTTACATTGGAAAATGTATACCAATGACGTGTTTGGCAAGGAGCTTTTAGGAGCTTCAGCTTTTGATTTTTGGAAGTTAAAGCTCAAAAGCTCCGTTTGGATTATAGGCGCTTAAGCTTTTGATTCAGAAGTGAAAACTCCTAAAATCTCTTCCACGAGAAGCTACTTGAAGTAGCTTTCAAAATATGCTTGAGCTTTTGGTCCAACTACCTTTGTACCTTCGTAATAATTATAAACTACAACTTTGCATTCAAATTAATGACCTTTTATGTTATTTAATACTAAAAGCTACAACTACTTCTACCAAACACATTTAAAAAAACTAAAAGCTTCAGCTCTTTCAAAAAGTTACAGCTCCTAAAAGCTCCAGCTCACAGTTCGAGCTCAAAGATTTAGCTAGTTGTGCCAAATATACGCAAAGTGTCAGACAATTTGATTAGTTCCCTCCAATTTTTATTTCTTTCTTTTAGGTTTTTTTTTTTTTTTGGCAAATTGCCAATAAAGTAACATATAATTCATTTTTTGACGATAAAGATAACCTAAAAATTTTTAGGTCAAGAAAGGTAACATAAAATTCAATTTTGACAAAAAAAGAGTATCAATTACCAATTAAGAAGGTAAAAAAATAATTTATGTTCCCTTTTTCATTTACTGAATTTCATATCATTTCTTGGCAAAAATAGAATTCTACCTTTAGCAGCCTAAACTATTTCACGATACATTTAACATCAAATTTTATGTTTTATGTCACCTTCTTGCCAATTTGCCTTATTAATTTTTTTTTTTTTTAGGGGGGGGGGGGGGGGGGGGGGGGGGGGGATGTTACACTCCAGGACATCATTTTGGTACGGTTGTACGAGGTTCGACATTTACTGAACATGGAATTATCAACAGAACCAAGAAAATTCATGTAATTTTCCCATCCGAGGCCAGATCGCTACAAGTAATTTGCAGTGATCCAATTGCTTTTGGAGGGTCGTTTTCATGAACTTAATTTGTGGCCCAATTGATTTGAATTCAGATCAGATTACTAACCCAATTGATTTGGAACGAAATTGTACCGTGATCTGGAAAGAGTATTATGGGCTTTCTCGTCATCAATGTGACTATGCTCAAACCATTCACAAGGAAAGAATAACTTACATGAGAAGAATCATCTAACTAACCAGGTTTCAGGCAATTAATTAGACTTCAAGAGTATAGAACGCGAGAATACGTAATCAATAACACTTTCCTTCCATAAAGAGGGTTGTAAGTTTGCCGAGCTACTCGAGTCCGACTCATTAAAAGCTCGACTTAAACGAGCCCAAGCCAAGACTGAGCCCAAATTCATGCTCATTTAAGCTTGTGAGCCTAAACAAGGCTTTATAATATATAATTTATTAAATTAAATTAAAAAAATCAATATATATAATAAAAAGCCGATACCAAGTTGAGCTTGAGCCTATAATTTATCACGAGCTAATCTCGAGCTTTACACACAAAGAACCTCATAATGAGCCGAGCTTGAGCCTACGTTTAACAAGCTGAGCTTGAGCCTGTTTGCTCTGCTCATTCACCCCTACTTTCAAAGATTACTCAACGGAAGTGATGGATTCAATTATGGCTAAATTGTAATACTTCCAAATAAACAATTATAATTGAGGAATGAGGACCAATGAGTTTTCTTATTCGTTACCAAGTAAATTGAAGAATCATCAAAGTTAGTAGTCATGGTACCCCAAGAACCAACAATGAACGGTTTGGACCCGGTTCGTATAACAATTTGTATTCTATATTTTTATAGAAAAGATCAACCAACCTCGCGAACTAATGATTTATCCCCTAGATAACTCTTATCAAACCGAACAATTTGTATTATTACACAAACTAAAATGCATGTTCACATTTCACAATTGTCATGATCACAGGATTAAAATAAAGGGAAATTTGTCACAAAATATAATATAAAATATAAAATTTAACAATAAAGGTAACGGGAAATTTTAAGCCAAGAAATGTATCAAAAAATTCAATTTTGACAAAAATGGTATAGATGACCCACTATGAAGGTAAAATTTGAATTTTATGGTCCATTTTTTGGTTAAAAAAAACAACATATGATTATTATTTCTCGGTCTAAAACTTGATTTCGTATCCTTTCTTGGCAAAAACAGAATTTTATGTTACGTTTTTTGGCCTAAAAAACTTTACGATGCCTTTGTTGTCAAAATTTATATTTTATATTACCATTCATGGCAATTTATCCTAAAATACATGATGCATAAAATTTCAAGGATTCAAAATTGAGGTATGCTCACCTGCGGCCAGCGGCCACCAGAATGTGTAACAAACGATGCCTGAGGAAGCTCGTTGGCGACCCGATGACCCTCTTTGATCCACTCTTCAGACCAACCACTCGACCAAATCACTTGCATCGGTAAACTCTTCACACCATCGAGTTTACCCCATTCCGCAATATCAAAACTAGAATTCATCTTCTTCCCCATTTCAACAACCGATTTAATTCCATCTCTACCTTTCAAAAGCAATCTATGGCTCTCCGAATCACACCCCGAGCAAAACGTCTGAACAACCTTCCGAAACACAAAACCAAAACTCGAAACAACCTCTCGAACCACCGGAACTCTCAAAACCCATAAAGGAAAAGCAGTTTGATTTGATGAACTATCAAGAAGAGTTACACTTCTTACAAACCCTAGATTTTTAGACACCCAATTTGCTCCTAAATTAAAAGCTGAATCATGAAGAACCAAATCAACAGGTGCTAAACCTAATGTCTCAATAACTTGAACCAAAACCCGACCTGTTTCTTCTGGACCTAATTCAATCGACTTCAAACTCTTAACTTTCGATACTCGAATCTCATTTTCTTCATAATCGTAATTCACATAACCTTGCTCAACTAATTGATCAAACCCCCAAAACACACCTTTTTCCTTAATTTCATTATACAATTCAACGATTCTCCCAAATCCCCCAATCACCTTCTCTTCAATCACCGATTCAAATCTATCCGAAAACCCAGAACCAGGAAGATCTAAGGCAACGGCACGAACGCCTTTTTTTCCTAACGATTTGACAACTTTATCGAAAATGTATGAGCTACAACCTAAACCATGTACGAAAAGAACATTACCTGAGGAATCGATTGGGCCAGATTGAATAGTGAAGACTTCAATTGAATCAGCGTGAGGAGTGGATTGAACTTTTATGATTCTGCCATTGGAGTAATGGTGTCTGAGATTTGTAGGGAGTGTAAGGAACCATGATTTGGGGTCTTGGTAAGTGGTTAAATAGGAAATTGCGACGAAAATTAGGGTAATGAAAGAGACTGAAACGGTGAAGTAGAACCAGAAAGTGAATGGGTTTGGATTTGGGTTTGATGGTTTAACAAGTTTGGGTTTTTTGTTTAGATGAGAGGTTGATGATGATGAGTCTGGTTCTTCTGTTATGATCGCCATTGATGGGAGAGTGTGAAGCGAAGGTTTTAGAGTTTTTGGTGTAATGGAAGTTGAAAGATGTAAAACAACGTAGGAGTAGTGGTCGTGCTGTACGGAAACACACGAACCGTCCGTGAATGGTTAAATTGCTTGCATTTACGCTGTGTTCCCAACTCACTTGACCGCTGTGTTCCCAACTCACTTGACCGTAGAAATGAAAGGAATTGGAATGAAATATAAATATGTCGTGATTTTAAGAAAAAGAAAGAAAGAGTGAAATATAAGAATGTTGTGTTCCATAACTTCATTTAAGGAAGATAAAAATGAATGAAAATCAGATAGATTTTGCTTAGTACTTCTTCCTTCCAATATTAAAGAGAAAATGATGGAAATGTTTTTATATCATTTCCATTCTATTCTTCTCCTTTCTATCATTTCATTTCCACCAACTGGAACACAACGTTAGTTAACGAGTCATTTTTCATCGTTCATTTTTTAATTTATAATTTTCAGGAAAAAACACAAATGCTTTTATAAAAAGTCAAGACTTGTTTAGATAATAAAGTTTTATTTTTAAAAAAATTAAAATAGGTAATTATAAAATAAAAGAAATATGATAGGTGATAGAAAATAAGAAAGAAAAAAAAGTATTATGAAAAAAATATAGGATAGATAATAAAAAGTATGAAAAAAAGTAAGTGATATTTTAATATTTGAAATGAAAGAAATTGTTAATTAAACAAGTTCTATTTTTATTGAAAAATAAAGGGTTAATATTGAAAAAACCCCATAAATTTTTGTTAGTTTTATGATTAAGTCCCTAAACTTTTTTTCCGATTATTTTAAGGTCCTTAACTATTTTTGTCTTATTCAAAAAACTCACTATCTTTACGTGTTTTAGCGATTAAGTCTCTAAACTTTTTGTTTTATTGGTTGTGTTTTACCTACTCATCCGGTAGCCGGTCAAAAATATATACTTTTGAATACTACAAAAATAGTTTAGGGACTTAAATAATCGGAAAAAAGTTTTGAGACTTAATCGTGAAATGAGAAAAGTTTATAGGATTTTTTCAAATATTAACCCAAAAATAAAATGGAAATCTTGGAAATACTAAATAACTAAACGCAATCATCCAAGGAACGTAATTATAAATTTATAATTGACACATTATCATTTAAAACTTTATTTAAAGGGAGAATTTCATATATACCCCTCCAAAACTTTATAATATCGTATATACCCAACCTAAAATTTTAATATCATATATATCCCTCTTAAACATCATAATATCATATATATCCAATTTTAATTATTAATATCACATATATCCCTCTTAAACATCACTAATATCATATATACCCAAATTCATATCATATCACTTTTAATAATTTTATATAGAGTAAATTACATAAATGGTCCCTGTGGTTTGCCGAAAATTACGGAACCGGTCCCTCAACTTTCAAAATTGCATAAACAGTCCCTCAAAACACTGTTTGCTTGCAAAAATGGTCCCTCGTCCGTTAGTCATCCGTTAATATTTTCAAAATGACAATTTTGCCCTTTCAGTTATGGTCCATCAACTAATTAATTACTTTCAGTTTTGGTCCTTATAACCAATTTTTATTTTTGGATTTAAATTTAAGTAGTTATTTTAATAAAATATGATTTAGTTAACTAATATAAATTTATAAATACAAAAAAAAAAAAATGTAAGTTAATTATTATTTGTATATTTATTAAAATTTTGCTTTATGTGTTCCTAGTATATATATATATATATTCATATTTTAATACTAACATTATTTGTTCTTTTACGAAATTAATGTAAGAATACTAAAATTATTATAGATCGATAAATAATCAAAATTATTACCAAGAAAGGTGAGGATGAAAAAGGGTTTGGTTTTGTTCGCTATATTATTTGCTATTGGAATTGTCATATCTTCCGTAAGATCGATTGAAAATGCTAATGGCATTGAGTTAACTCTTCCACTAGCTTATAGAAATTAATTAACATGCCGGCGGCCTTTGTTTTAATTTGTAGTATGCGAGTGAAATGGCATGTGATTGTTTAGTTCGTATGATGGATAAGAGTTTCATGTTTCTATGCATGCTATAGAATTGTATAGCATGCTATATATACATTAATTAAGTACTTGAAATTAATATGAACATGGAGGCAATTAGAATTGTATGTGTAACTTTCTTAAGTCGATCGACTATACTTATATATAAGCTTTATTTTTGACATTTTCCTTGAGCCGATCGACTACACTTATATATAAGCTTTATTTTTGACATTTTTCTTGAGCCGATCGACTACACTTATATATAAGCTTTATTTTCTTAAGTCGATCGACTACACTCATAATATTAATTCTTATGAGTAATTATTAAAACTAGGTAGTTATAAAAAAAACACACACACATATACATATAATTAAAACTAGTTAGTAATTATTAATACTAAATCCATATATGTATATGTGTGTGTTTTTTTTATAACTAACTAGTTTTAATAATTACTCATAATAAGTAATATTGTTCTTATATATTAATTTAAATGACTCGTGATTTTAATTAGTTAATAAATAAGTAGAAAGGTATAAGAATATTTTATAACCAAAACAAAAAAAATCAAAATTAATAACAAATTTTAGTATTCTTAAAGCAAATTAAATACATTAATTTCGTAAAAGAACAAATAATGTTAATATTAAAATATGAATATATATATATATATATATATATATATATATATATACTAGGAACACATAAAGCAAAATTTTAATAAATATACAAATAAACATTAAATTACATTTTTTTGTATTTATAAATTTATATTAGTTAACTAAATCATATTTTATTAAAATAACTACTTAAATTTAAATCCAAAAATAAAAATTGGTTAGAAGAACCAAAACTGAAAGTAATTAATTAGTTGAGGGACCATAACTGAAAGGGCAAAATTGTCATTTTGAAAATATTAACGGATGAGAGACCATTTTTGCAAGCAAACAGTGTTTTGAGGGACCGTTTATGCAATTTTGAAAGTTGAGGGACCGGTTCCGTAATTTTGGGCTAACATCAGGAACCATTTATGTAATTTACTCTTTTATATAATTTATTTTTGTAAACTTTACTAAATAAATTCTTCAAACTAAAACAAATAAACATTAAGAAAATATAAAAAAATTGTTGAAATAACATAATATGTAGATCATTTAATTGTATATAGATTATTATAGAAAGAAAACAAATAAGAAAATACAATAAGACGATACGATTTGATTAAAAATAGCAAAAACATGATACAATTTTTTTATATTTTTTTTAATGTTAATTTGTTTTTGTTTGAAGAATTTATTTAGTAAGGTTTACAAAAATAAATTATATAAAATTATTAAAAGTGATATGATATTTTAATTTAAGTAGGATAAATATGATATTTTGAAGTTTAGTAGTTGATCGGGTTATAATTTATCATGTTTATTAAACCCAAAAAGAGTTGTTTTAGTACAAAAGTGTTATAGAATGTGCCGCTATTGAATAAATTCTGTGCTTGTGCAGGTAAACAAAATCCGGTTTAAAATGGCGTAAAAAGGACAAAAATTCAGAGCCAGGCGCAGAGAGGGGCGCAGCCCTGCGCCCAGACCACGTGCTCGACAGAAGAAATTAATTCACAAAATACGGATTTTCACAGACCAGCGCAGGGGGGGCGCAGGCCTGCGCCTACGGTTGCGCCCAGCCCATTAAAATATTAGACGGCCGTTTTTAGGGTTTTTCCAGCTTTTCCTATAAATACAAAGTCATATCTTAGAAGAAATCATCGTTTTTGAGAGGAGAAGGCTAAGGAAAAGAACCCTGTTTGAGAGAACACACGTACGAAGAACACCCGAGTCAAGCTATGGAGATGGAGATGGATATACAACTCTTGAGCATTGCACCAACGATGTCCGGCTAGTCTCATCATAATCATTCTCGGAGGAAGCACATCGCTAAGTTTTATTTTATGAACGATTACTTTAAGTTTGCATGGTTTATTATTTATCTTTAGATTGTAAACGAATGATTATTATTTGTGTGTTGCGTTTCGCAAGATAGTTCGTAGACATTTTATTATTCGTGCCGAGTTAATTGTTTAATTAAGACGAGTAATCAAACGTGTCACGCACGATGCCCAAGATCACGTAACGATTCTAATAATAATTATAACAAGGATTATGTCTATGTAATCTTCATATCGTTTTCATAAATTAAATACAAAGCGAGGTGTGGAATCCGGGAATGGTTATCTTCGTACTTTATTCAATCAAACAAATTCGTTAAGTTTTCTTTTCACAAATTTCGCAAGTAATTAGTTTTATAAATCAAGCAATCACCTTTTTACAAACCAAATCAATCTTTCTAAATTAATTATTTTACAATGCTAGTCGCTTAAATACGTGCAATTAACCTCTCGCTCTCTGTGGATACGATCCCTACTTACCCTAGCTTCTAAGGTATTTAGTGGTATTTTTGACGGGTTAACGACACTCGCATCAAATTTTGGCGCCGTTACCGGGGAACGGTTGCGCTTAAATCACGTATTTTAGTAATTAGCTTAGTTACTTAAATTTTCTAGAGTAATTTAATAATTTAGTTAATCTCAATTTATTTGCTTATTTGCTTTTATTCGCTTACTTAATTTAGTTTGAGTTTCCTTATTTTGCTATTATTCTATTTAATTAGTTTTTTTTAAGCTTTAATTATTGCTTTAGTTTATTAAGAAAAAGAGAATTGTGGCGCAAGCATCGATTCTCACCAAAAAGAAAGTAACCAATTCGAATTCTTCATCTAGTCCTCATAGGTTTATGCACACACGATATTCTGGTAGAATTTCACCCTTGAAGTTTGATCCAGAAATCGAAAAACCGCTAGATCTAATAGGCGAGCCACAACTCAAGTACACGAAACCAAAAATACTGCTCCCAAAGTAAACGTGGAAGAAGAAATAATTAACTCGGAAGACGAGAACGTCGATAACGTTCTTGTTGACGTCCAACAAAACCAAAGACCGATGGGAGACCGTAGAACTGTAGAATCCCATTATAGGCCAGGTGATATCCCTGATCCATCACCCATTCTCTACCCAATTAATGAGAATGAACCCGAAATTAGGCCACAGCTATTTAGCATCCTACCCGTTTTTCGCGGAGCACCAAGGGAAGAACCGTATGAGCATTTAGCTGAATTCACTGCTATATGTAAGGCCAATCACGTTAGGGGAATGACCGTAGACGCACTTAAACTCAGACTCTTTCCTTTCTCCTTGAAAGAACGAGCGAAAAATTGGTTCGTGTCACTTCCCACTGATAGTATAACTAACTGGGATGAGATGAAAAAAGAATTTCTAACCGAATATTACCCAATTAGCAAAACTACAAAAAAACGTAAAGAAATTACTGGATTTAAACAGAAAATAGGGGAACAATTTCACGAAGCCTTTAATAGGTTAAATGAATTACTAAGAACATGCCCTCACCATGAAATTCCTAAATGGATGCTAATTAAAACCTTTTTCGATGGGGTTAGTCAAGAAAGTAGGAATATGATCACCGCTGCTTCAGGCGGAACCTTTTTAGCCAAGGAAGACGACGAAGCTTGGGAATTATTAACCCAGTTAAGCAAAGGTTTAAAAGTCCAAGCAGGTTCGGATAATAGTGTTGGTGTCCAAGTTATGGGCATAGACAATGCGTGGAAGAAGGAAGTTAAATCTGACATATCCGAACTAAGCAAAAAGATGGACCTGTTGATGAAAGGAATGGGAAAGGCTACAGTGGCACAAGTCTGCTGTGTCACTTGTGGAGACCCTTCTCATCCAACCGAGAATTGCCCACATACCTTCACGCACGAAGAGTATGTGAATGAAGCTTTTGGCTTTCGGCAACGAAGAGAACGGGAGAACCCATACTCGGAGACCTACAATCCGGGATGGAGAAAACACCCGAACTTTAGTTGGAGGGATAATCAAGACAATGATGCTCCCCCGAAGCCAAGATATGAGCAACCTCGTCAACAAAGCCGAGATTTCCAATATGGATCGACCTCAGCTACAAAGGATGATTGATACTATAAACGCCAAGACCCTAAAGAAGAAAATGATTCACGACCAGTGTCGAGGAATTCGAATGAGTTTTCCGAGTTTATGGAATTCATGAAACAACAAACCATGGTTCAAGCGAAAACTATGGAGATGCTTGGCAGGCAAATGGGACAAATTGCAGAGTCCTTAACTAAACAAGAAGAAGGGAAGCTTCCAAGCAACACCACAGTTAACCCATCGCATCACCATGGCAAAGAAAAGAAATATGAAGTCAATTAAGTGAATGAAGTTAATAAAATCACTACCCTTAGGAGTGGAAAGGAAGTAGATAATAAAATAGAAATGCCTAAGGAAAGTGAGACAGACGACGAGGTAGAAATTGCTTATGAAGAAGAACCACCCAGATCGGAGTCAAAGGTCGAAACAAAAATTAAGAAAGTAACCTTTAAGGAAGCAGAAGCCAAGAAACCAGTAGAGACTAAAGTTGGGGAAGGGAGTTCCAATACTGAAACTGCTCCCTACCCAACGGCCTTAGAAAATCTAGCTTCATTTCCTTATGGTAAGAAAGGACCTAAAAACGAAGAATTATGGGACATCTTTAATCAAGTTAAAATTAACATTCCCTTAATCAAAGCTATACAACAAGTCCCTTCTTATGCTAAATTCTTAAAAGACCTTTGTACTCTGAAGCGAAAATTTAAAATAACCCTTCCAAAGCAAATCAACCTCACTGAACAAGTCAGTGCAGTTATCACTAGCTCGCTGCCGCCTAAACTAAAAGATCCAGGATCACCCTTGATCCCGGTAACTATCGGTGATATTCAAATTAAAAAAGCACTTCTAGACTTAGGGGCAAGTGTTAACATTTTACCTGGTAATTTATTTGACCAACATGATCTAGGAACCCTACAGACAACAGATGTCATCCTACAATTAGCAGATAGGTCTACCAAAGTACCACGAGGGATGTTATCTGATGTAATTGTTAAGGTTGAAGACTTTTACTATCCAGTAGACTTCTTAGTGTTGGATTCAGACAGTGCTTACAAAGAAAGCCAACCGGCAATCATTTTAGGACGTCCCTTTTTACCCACAATCAACGCTCAAATCAATTGTAGGACAGGTGCATTAGACATAGCATTCGGAAACCGCAAACTCCGACTTAATGTCTTTAATAATGTACCTAATGCACCATTGGATTCAGAGTGCTACATGATCGACTTGGTTGATGATTTAATACAACAACAATTATCGACAATAACATGTAAAGATCCAGTGGAGCTGCTTCTGTATTACAATGAGCATCAGCTAGATAATATGCCTGAAGCTAAGGAGTTCGAACTTGAACGTGTTCAGTCAGTGGATTCTACTCAACCACCATGGACACATAAGATCGAAAAACTTCCGACTGACCTTCCACCATCAGCAAAACCATCTTTAGAGCAACCACCCAAATTAGAGTTGAAACCACTTCCAGCTCATCTCAAATACGCTTTTCTTGGCCCTGAGAACACACTGCCTGTAATCATCGCAACAGACCTTACTGCTGCACAAGAAAAGGCCTTGTTAGAAGTGTTCTCGAGATATAAGGAAGCGGTAGGCTGGACCATAGCAGATCTCAAAGGAATTAGCCCAACGCTGTGTATGCATAGGATTATAACTGATCCAACAGCCAAGCCAATCAGAGATGCTCAGAGAAGGCTAAACCCTAACCTTAGAGAGGTAGTGAAGAAGGAAGTGTTAAAATGGCTAGATGCTGGAATTATTTATCCGATATCAGATAGCCAATGGGTTAGTCCCACACAGACGGTTCCAAAGAAATCTGGAATCACTGTTGTCGATACTCCTGAAGGAGAAAAGATTGCAACTCGCCCTGTAACGGGGTGGAGAGTATGTATCGACTACAGAAAGCTAAATGCAGCAACCTCGAAAGATCATTTCCCTCTGCCATTCATCGACCAAATAATAGAGAAATTAGCAGGGCAGAAATTCTATTGTTTCTTAGATGGCTATTCAGGGTATAATCAAATCCCAATACACCCAGAGGATCAAGACAAGACGACATTTACATGTCCGTATGGCACATTCGCCTACCGAAGAATGCCATTTGGATTATGCAATGCTCCGGCCACATTTCAGCGATGTATGATGGCTATATTTTCAGACATGGTCGGAGGGTCCCTTGAAATCTTTATGGACGACTTTTCTATATTTGATAAGTCATTTGAAGGGTGCCTCTCTCACTTAGAAAAAGTTCTCAAGTGGTGTACTGAAACCAATTTGGTACTAAGCTGGGAGAAAAGTCATTTTATGGTTAAAGAGGGAGTAGTCTTAGGACATATAGTTTCTGAAAGGGGAATGGAGGTTGATCGAGCTAAAATACAAATAATTTCGTCGTTACCACCGCCGACTAATATTAAGGGGATTCGTTCTTTCTTAGGACATGCAGGTTTCTATAGGAGGTTCATAAAAGATTTTAGTTCCATAACCAAACCCCTATGTAACCTTCTTCTTAAGGATGCACCATTTAACTTTGATAAAGATTGTATAGAGGCGTTTAATACATTAAAAATGAAGCTCAAGGAGGCACCAATTCTGCAATCACCGGATTGGTCTCAGCCTTTTGAGATCATGTGCGACGCAAGTGATCACACAGTCAGTGCCGTCCTTGGTCAAAGAGTGGACAAAAAGCCTGTGGTGATATACTATGCAAGTAAAACTTTCTCTAAAGCTCAAATTAATTACACAACCACTGAAAAAGAATTGTTTGCAGTAGTGTATGCGCTAGATAAGTTTAGATCTTACGTCTGGGGAGCTAAGGTAATTGTGTATTCCGATCACAGTGCCTTACGACACCTCTTGGCTAAGAAAGATGCTAAGCCACGGCTAATTCGTTGGATACTATTACTACAAGAATTTGATTTAGAAATTCGAGACAAAAAGGGCTCAGAAAATGTAGTAGCAGACCATCTCTCGAGATTGCCAGCAATCACCACGGATATGCTGGACTCCATTTGGGACAATTTCCCAGATGAACAATTATTGTTCGTTGCAAAAGTGCCTTGGTTTGCTAACTTAGTGAACTATTTTGTCACAGGGAAAACCCCGAGCCACTGGAACTCACATCAAAGAAAATATTTCTTCTCCCAAACTAAACAGTACATTTGGGAGGAGCCGGATTTACTCAAAATAGGAGTAGATCAGATTATCCGGCGATGTGTTCCAGATAATGAGCATTATGACATTCTAAATTACTGTCACTCGTACGCATGCGGAGGCCATTTTAGTGCTAAAAAGACAGGTCATCGAATCCTACAAAGTGGATTCTTTTGGCCGACCATCTTTAAGGATTCCTACGAGTTTGTTAAGTCATGCCTACGATGCCAACAAATAGGAGGTATCTCAAAAAGTGACCAAATGTCGATGACACCAATTCTTATAATAGAGATTTTCGATGTGTGGGGCATTGACTTTATGGGACCCTTTCCTAAGTCATACGGTTTCGAATATATTCTAGTGGCAGTTGATTACGTCTCTAAATGGGTAGAAGCCGAAGCCACAAGGACTAATGACCATAAAGTAGTTTGCCAATTCGTTAAACGTAATATATTTTCTCGTCATGGAATTCCTAGAGCCATAATTAGCGATGGGGGTTCTCATTTCAAAAATATGTACTTTAGCAAACTACTTAAGCATTATGGAGTAACACATAAGATAGCCACCCCATATCACCCACAAACTAGTGGACAGGTAGAAGTATCTAACAGGGAGGTCAAGCGTATATTAGAGAAAACAGTACGACCCGATAGTAAAGATTGGTCAATACGATTAGATGATGCACTTTGGGCGTATCGTACAGCGTATAAAACACCTATGGGTATGTCTCCCTATAAGCTAGTTTATGGGAAATTATGTCATCTTCCGGTTGAGCTAGAGCATCGAGCCCTATGGGCCATTAAAAATGCAAACCTTACCTTCACGGCTGCCGGTATAAATCGAAAATACCAATTAAACGAATTAGAAGAAATACGGAGGGAAGCTTATGAAAGTTCTAAAATATATAAAGAAAAAACAAAAGCTTTCCACGATCGAATAATTAAACGGAAGGTGTTTAATAAAGGTGACAAAGTTTGGCTATTCAACGCACGCCTGCGGCTCTTTCCAGGCAGATTAAAAAGTAAGTGGACAGGCCCATACACAGTAACTAACGTCTACCCCTATGGTGCAGTTGAAATAATAGATCAAAAAGGCGGTGAACCGTTTAAAGTGAACGGACACAGACTAAAATTATTTGTACAATGGGCTGACAATGAAACTATATCATCTGAGACAATGGTCTTGGAAGATATCACTTAAGTATTTAAGAGTTCCGTAATGTCTGGCCGAAGACATTAAACTTAGCGCTTTCTGGAAGGCAATCCAGTGAACTTTGTGGGTGTGTCACAGAGAAACCCTCACGAGACTATAACTCGTCCACTCAGGCTACTGAGGGGTTTAAAGGCTTGTTGCACATGCTAAGTGCAATCGTTTTCACCACGAAAGTGTGTTTTAATTTCTGCAGATTAAATTTTTATTATGCCTTAGTTTGTTGCTCTTTTAAATTAGTTAGTCAAACAATAGTTCATCCTATATTATGGTAGCACCTATCGCAACCAACTAAGTTGGGGAAAATGTTATTCATTAAGAAGATGCAATTCCCGAGCCGAAGGAAGACGAAAAATTTGGATAAATAGAGGATAAAATTCGGTACGTTGTACGAAAATTCGTTAGCTTTTTGGGGGGACCAAACACTACAAACAACACACACAAAAATCGCCTGGCAGCAGAGCAGCGCACCGGCCAGCGCAGGCCTGCGCCCCGCGCTGCGCCCCAAGCGCACCGGCCAGCGCAGGGGTGCGCCTGCGTCTGCGCCTCGATGCATTCTAGCGGTTTTAAACCCCTTTTTCACCTCATTCCCTTCATTTGCTCTCAAAAAACCTCCGAAATTTTACCCCCTTCTTGCTCCCAAATCGTCTATAACGAGGAAATCTTGCTTGATTCGTGCTCTTCCTTTGCTCATCTCACCAATATAAGTGATTTTCTGCCTCATTTTTTAATTTTAGACCAAGATATGCAAATTTTTCATGAATATTTGAAGTGCTTGTTTGTTGCCCTAATTCCAAGATGATGAAGATGAACATGAACATGTTCCAGAAAGTGTAGTATGTTATTAGTGGTATGAAACATGCTAGAATATACACATTTCATGCCTTTTTAGTTAATATCTAAATATAGGGTTTCAAAGAATTTTCCACTGTGATATGTTTAGAAATTCCATGTTAAGAGATAATTTCCAGATACGTGCATTATTCTATGCTTAAATTAGGAGGGACATGTTACTCCATTACAAATTCTTGATTCGTGTTTTTCATCGCCCCATTTGTCGCTCATAATCATGCACGTCATGACAAATCTTGTCATGTTACGTTACCCTCATCGTTCATGCACATGCACCAAATTCATGGAGGATGGTCACTACATTGAATTACTTGCACCTTCGTGGAACACGTTGCACTTGCGGGTTCTTCGGACTCCATCGAGACTAACATGCTTGTGTGCCATTGTGTGCATTTAGTTGTGCTAAATTCCGTTTCTCTTTGCTATATGTGCATAGATGTCACAACAATTCACAGGGAATTCTCGCCGACGTATCACTCGCACTCCGAGAATGCGTGTGCACACCCCTATCCCGATCAATATCGAGTATCCTTCACCACCACCGTCACCACCGGTTTCTGAACCACCCACACATTTTTTCATAGAAAAGACTCTTAAAGAATCAGAATTTAAACACTTTGGAATTATCGAGAGTTTTGATCGGACTGGGTGGTCAGGGGCGTTGCAAATCGAAACTCCGTATGTTCATGAAACAGAAATCTATGAATGGATGACAACTCTGATCCGAAGAGAGGGGGCTGTAGAACATGATTTTGAATTACGAGGTTGTATCAATGGGAAAGAGGTTGTAGTCTCTAGGAAAGAATTATGTGATTATTTTGATTTTGATACGGACATCCCGGTGGCAAGGGAATTTTGGACGGAACAAGACTTATCTAGTGGGGTGTTGAGACATTCAGAGGGATGGGCTAAAAAGCTAACCGAGGTTTTCAATCTTATGATCGAACAAGCGAGGGTCTATTCAAAGTACTATCGGGGTGATCTTCTCCCTTGGGCCAAAGTCTTGTGGAAGCTCATTGTCTTCAATATTCTGCCGAGATCCGCTAATACCACTGCCGTTCGAACCCGCGAAGTCATACTTATTCATGCTTTGCTCACGGGTAAACCGGCCATCTCCCTTGCTTACATCATGATGCAGAATATTTGGGAAGCGACCCTCGTGAAACCACACATGGAAATACCGTACGGACGTATGCTCACTGAACTCTTTATCAATATGGGAGTTATCTCGGAAGGGGCAAGCCCACGGCTATTATGACCCAATGATGTTTGGTTTACACGACATACCATGGCGGGCTTACAATTTGAGCAAGTTTCAGGCACCTTTTTAATAAGGGACCCCGCGCACGGTACGGTCTCAATCATCCCTGCAAGCCGATCTTTTTATCGATATGACCAAACTCTAGACAAGGGTAAAGCGAGAATAGGTGAGTTTAAGTTTGAGAAGGATGAAGTGAAGTTTGTGAAAGCTGAGGTGAAGTTTGAGAAGGGAGGTTCATCAAACGCACACTTGTCGGATAACGAGGTATTGGAAGCACGTCTGACCGCCATCAAGAATGCGGTGGAAGGACTACTGGCAGCAAACACTGCAGTCCTTTCGAAGGTTGACAAGCTCAAACATGACGTCAATGTTCACGGAATTACGGTGGGAGCTCACTCCCGTTGGCTCGCTAGCCTCCAAACGAGGGTAGAGGAGCTCGAACGGGCAGTCGGCCGCCGTAGTTCCCACACCATCTCAACCCACACATCTCATCTGACGTCTCCTGATGAATACTGATTCCCTGATTCAGTGCAATTCTCTCTGAAATACTATGGTCCTTGAATTTTTAAACAATTGGTACTCGGTTGTGTAAATGGCCTTAGGCCATAACAAACATATGTGTGGTGTTCGTGTTGGCACCTTAGACTTCTTAGATCTCGTAACAAATTGCATGCTATAGTGAACATTTGACTTGCGCTATCTCGATTACCTACATATTATTCTGCTCATATAACGATTTTTAGCCTCCGTAGTGTCGGGGACGACACATTCTTTCAAAGTTGGGGAAGGGGAGACACATAAACGTGTTAAGAAGTGTAGGTTAAATGCTTGTAAACCATTTTTTTTATCGAAAAAACATAAATTATCAACCCAAGCATGCACCCGACCAACTGAAAAAACGAAAATTTTTTGAACCGAACAGGCCCCCCAAGCGCAGGCCTGCGCCTGCCCGATCTCTTTCATTTTAAATAGAAAAAAAATTTTGCAAACCCTACAAGAGCACCCTTTGCGCCCCCCCTTACGGTTCCTTCACCTTCTCCACATATTTTCACCTAAAAAAAACTCATTTTTGCCCACAAAAATCACTCAAAATCAAGCTAGTGATTGACATTACGCAAGAAGTAGCAAGGAACTTGAGTTTGCAACTCAAGTTGGGGAAGGTGAAGTCAAGCTAGGAATCATCCACCACCACTTTAGATTTAACTTCTCTTTCATTCTTCATCAAGAACAAGGTACAAAAAGCTCCACCATTCTTGAACAATTAAGCTTTAATGGAGTTTGAAGTTGAATTTTGACTTTTAGATTGACTTTTTCCATGACCACGTATACAAGATAATTTTAGTGCTTTCATAGTGTAGAATAGAGTATTAAGTGAAATTATGAGCACGATTAAGAAAAAAGGCATGCTAGTCAAATTCCGAAAAGTATGTTGTTATTTTGTGCAATTTGCTTAGTTTATTAAATATGACAAAGTGGTTAAAATGATATGAATAAATTATGCATCCTTGTGATATGATGATTGCACAACTTATCAATTATGGTTCTTTATTGTGAAAATAGAATGAATTGAGAATGTTATAATTATATATATATACTTAAGTTGTCGTAATTGCAGATGTCTCGCCGGACTAGACAACGAGTGGGAGAAGGCGCCAGTTCCTCTACCCAACCGAGGGTAGAATGGAACCCGGACTTTAATCTATCACAGCATCCGGCAAATATTCGACGACAGTTGTTTATGACAAAGAAATTCTCAGGCAAAGTCTTGGTCGAAAAAAGAGTAAAGAAAGACGAGTTCGAGAATTATGGAGTGGTGCGATGCTTCGACCGGTTAGGATGGGAGGCAGTACTGGATCTAGGAGGGGAGCACATTTATCATGATGAGGTTGTGGAGTGGATGTCCACACTGAGACGCGAAGAAGGACGATTCAGAGGCGACTTCACATTAATAGGTCGCGTAAATGGGCATGAATTTCCAATGAATGCGCAAGCATTACGAGAAGTTTTTGGGGTTGACATTGGTGTTGGAGAAGACGGAGCAAGGAATTTCAACTATGAGTATAAAACAGACGCATAACTCGCATTCATTGATAGAACTTGGGAGGGTGAGTGGACTACACAGTTGGCAGAAATACTGAAGATAGATTATAATGCCGCGACTGGATATACGGCGTACGCCAGGCGAGACCTTAGCCCCATGGCGAAGGTACTACACAAGATTGTTACCAACAACGTGCTGCCAAGAGATAGTGATCTGACAAAAATTCGGCACAAGGAGGTAACCATCCTTTACGCACTAATGACAGGAGAGCCGAGCCTTTCTTTTGCTTGGATTGTGATGAATGACCTGTGGTCGATGTACGACACGAGGGAGAGGAAAATAATCCCTCACGGATGGATTCTATCAGAGTATCTAAGGGCTCAGGCAGCAATTTCCCCCACATCTGTTCCGAGGGGAGTCTCTGGCGCCGTTATTACAGCGGCGATGATACAAAGCATCACTCTGCGCCCCACGGACCAAGGATTCGAGATCTTTGATTCAGACACAGGAAAGACGCATCGAGAGCTATACGGTATAGAAGAGGCAGAGGCTTACCATCAACATCAAGCTGAAAGAATACATGCAGCGGGGGGAGCTAATGATATGTCCCAGGTCATTGCTCGGTTGGACGCGATGAACTTACGGTTGGGCACTTTTCAAGAGGACGTGGTAGGAAGGATGGACGAGTTTCAGCATGAGTTGGAAACCCAGACTAGCCGAATCGACGAAATCTACACCGGTGTGCGCGCGTCATCATTTCAGAACGCCTATTACAACCAGCAGCACTGGGCGTACACCGATGCAGTGAGAGATCACATGAATTACAATGCCGGGTTACCACATAAGCCGTACGAGGACTATCAGTGGCAGAATTTCGAGAGGTTGAACGTTGAGGATCGAACTCCTCAATACTTCCCAGCCTATGGTCGAGTCCCCACCACGACACGCGGAGAGAGCGTGGTGCACCCTGCAAACACGTACCCACCTGCACCTCTTATGCAAGAAGACTGAAACCCCTTCGGGGAATTCTTTGCTGGTATCTTCGGACCGCCACCACCACCGCAGTAGTCAGGTTCTTCCGTTCCTCTCTTTAAGTAGGATGAATTACTGTTTTTATGCTTTATTATTTTTATTAGTGTTTGTTTTTGCATGCATTACGTTGATTGAATAAATGTGTTTCTTTTTAAGAAGATTATGTGAAAAGCGAGCCGTAAAAGACCGATCAATTAACCCGATAAATTTTTATTGTTGAGCTTACAACTTAAATATGATGATATTAGTTAGGTCGGTTTCAAGCAAAAAGACGTAATTATATGAGTTTGAATATAACACAAAGAGTCATAGATGTTTAAAACCAAGGAAGTGAACCGAGTTTGAAGTAGGATACATTGTGTTGTAGCGAGTGATAATTAACAAGGATTCCAATAGCCGCTAATTATTCATGCAATAAGGGGGAGGAAGCGAACACGATTAAAGCCTCAATTCAAGTGTGGCCTAGTTGATTCAGGAAATTAAGTCTGAAGGGTACCATCATGCCTAGTCCCCTAAGACCAACTGGTCTGGGAGTGGCTGACCCAAATCCTGCTACAAGGATCATCTAGAAAGCCATGTTAAACTTGAACGAAAAAATAGAAACATTGCATGAAGAAAGAGTAGAACGAAAAGAAAAGACAAACCAGTATTTATACTCATGCATCGAGGAAAAAAGATGGTCCAGTGACCCACGTGAATTCAATTCTATAACCTTGAGCTAAAACGACAATAGTGGTGAGGAATTTTTGAACAATCACTCTGAAACACATCACGATATATCTGAAATAAATTCTGTTCGTGTCTTTGAATTTTATCACGTCTATGAAGGCTAGTGCTTGTTTAAATAAGTTAATTATGTTTTGCACGCTTGATGAACCCGATATTTTAAAAGTCTGATTTTCGTTGCTTGCTCGGGACGATCAAGAATTAAGTTGGGGAAGTTTGATCGGGTTATAATTTATCATGTTTATTAAACCCAAAAAGAGTTGTTTTAGTACAAAAGTGTTATAGAATGTGCCGCTATTGAATAAATTTTGTGCTTGTGCAGGTAAACAAAATCCGGTTTAAAATGGCGTAAAAAGGACAAAAATTCAGAGCCAGGCGCAGAGAGGGGCGCAGCCCTGCGCCCAGACCACGTGCTCGACAGAAGAAATTAATTCACAAAATATGGATTTTCACAGACCAGCGCAGGGGGGCGCAGGCCTGCGCCTACGGCTGCGCCCAGCCCATTAAAATATTAGACGGCCGTTTTTAGGGTTTTTCCAGCTTTTCCTGTAAATACAAAGTCATATCTTAGAAGAAATCATCGTTTTTGAAAGGAGAAGGCTAAGGAAAAGAACCCTGTTTGAGAGAACACACGTACGAAGAACACCCGAGTCAAGCTATGGAGATGGAGATGGATATACAACTCTTGAGCATTGCACCAACGATGTCCGGCTAGTCTCATCATAATCATTCTCGGAGGAAGCACATCGCTAAGTTTTATTTTATGAACGATTACTTTAAGTTTGCATGGTTTATTATTTATCTTTAGATTGTAAACGAATGATTATTATTTGTGTGTTGCGTTTCGCAAGATAGTTCGTAGACATTTTATTATTCGTGCCGAGTTAATTGTTTAATTAAGACGAGTAATCAAACGTGTCACGCGCGATGCCCAAGATCACGTAACGATTCTAATAATAATTATAACAAAGATTATGTCTATGTAATCTTCATATCGTTTTCATAAATTAAATACAAAGCGAGGTGTGGAATCCAGGAATGGTTATCTTCGTACTTTATTCAATCAAACAAATTCGTTAAGTTTTCTTTTCACAAATTTCGCAAGTAATTAGTTTTATAAGTCAAGCAATCACCTTTTTACAAACCAAATCAATCTTTCTAAATTAATTATTTTACAATGCTAGTCGCTTAAATACGTGCAATTAACCTCTCGCTCTCTGTGGATACGATCCCTACTTACCCTAGCTTCTAAGGTATTTAGTGGTATTTTTGACGGGTTAACGACACTCGCATCAGTAGTTGAAAGAAGAAATGAGTAACGGTATAATGGTCATTAATTAATAAAAAATATTAATTATAAGCTTTAAATGTTTTAAAAAGAATTAAATTAATGAATTTGGGTATATATGATAGGGTTATTATCGAAAAAACCATCCGAACTTTTATGGTTTTTTTCGTTTAACCACTCAATTTTTTTTCCAACCGATCAAAACACTAAACTTTTTATTTTTTATTGCTTTGACCATTTTACCTGTTATTACAGGTGATTTGGTGACGTGGAAATTACGTGACGTTTTTTATCATTGAAAAAACCACTCGAACTTCCAAGATTTTTTTGGTTTGAACACCATCCTCTTAAACTAAAAATTAAAACTCTGAGAACCGATAATTCAATGTAACCAAACATATCTTTTCATATTTTTATCAATAACAGTAATATATCAAATTTTAAAATCAATTCATTATTATTTTTAAGTTTTTCTAAGATTTTATAAACACCAAAAATAAACCCAATTTAAGTTTCAAAATTGCTTATGAAATTTTATAATAAAATTTTAGTTTTTAATTTTCTATTATTATTTATTTTTAAAAAATTTATTTAATTATATTATTACTATCGTCAGTGATTACTATTTGATCGGTTATGATGTTTAAGAGGGAAATATATGATATTAAAATTTTAGGTTGGGTATATATATGATATAATTAAGTTTTGGAGAGGTATATATGAAATTCTCCCTATTTTAAAAATCATTATTTTCTAAAAACAGACGTGATTGTAAACATGGATAATTCGGATTACTACTTACAACCTATCTTATTGGGGGCTATAATTTTTTAGCTTATATTTTATACTTTAATCCATGACAGTCTTCAATCATACATTCATGCGTTTCTTTTTCCCTTAGGCGATGGATTCTTGGTCGGTTGATTTCATTGGCAATTGACAAATCGCTAGGGCAGTAGGGCCTCTCGTGATGTGAACGACTCTTCGTTTCCCAACCTCAATCGGTCAATCCTCGTTATGCTTACTCTTAAGCTGTCATCTCTATTTGATTATTGATCTCTTGTTTAATTATAGACTATTTCTTTATACACCGTCCTTGATTTCTCATACATCATGCTTACTATTTTGACTCATAATATAATGGTAAATAAAAAGACATTTAGAGAAGAAAGTGGTGTTAATAAGTTGACCCTATTATATATTAGTCATGATTATGTCATGATTATAAATAGAGATGATGTATGAAGCAGAACCCTTAATTATATAGTCACCTTTGTTTCCTACACTATTGCAAGTAAAATTAATTTCCTTTTGCAATCTTGATGTAGTACTTTCTTGGGATGAAGATGAGAACGATGGTCTCTGTTTGTTGTGGTTTGTGGATTGGAATTTTTTTAACTAATAACATGAAAATAAATTCCTAATTTTGTGAAATAGAAAGGAAAAAAAGGAGATTTAAATCCTTTAATGCTTTTATATATTTGATATTCTGACAAACCATGACAAGAGTTTAGGAAACAAAATTTTTATTTCGTAATGTTTTTTTAATGATTTTTCCATTTAGGAAATTTTGTATTTAAATTGTTGATACATGTTTAAAATCTTATGATTAAGGGTCGGTCTGTTTTCTTCTGAATGGGTTGGTTCAGAGCACACCTTTGAATCGGTTAGCATTCAAAGTTGTTTGTTTAGCCAAAAAAAATCACACTCTAGGTCATTTAAAGATGCTGACTGATTTTGTAGAAAAAAGATGTTGAATGATGTTGAACGAAAACCTTTTACCTAAATACCATGTTTTCTCTCAAGGCTTTCACCAGTTCTGTAGTCGAAGCAACCCATCATCAGTTCTAGGGATGTTATCGGGACCAAACCCAGACCGGACCGGACCGAACCCGGTTGGGACCGAACCCGAATGAAGCAAATATATGAAACCGAGGACCGGACCATTTGAATATTCTTGGTCCCGGTCCGGTTCCGGGTATTCGGGAAAAACCCGGTAGGACCAAACTAAAAATCACTTTTTTTTTAATAGCAACTATAAATCACATAACAAAGTAAAAGAAACATTCATGATATTTAGTGTACAAACATTCAAAAAAACAATAACAAACCAACCAAAAGTTTTGAATTTTGACAACCATTCAAAAAACCGAACCAAGTCAATAACGGAAAAAAAAAACATCGATCGCCCTTTATTTTTTTTTTTTCCATCGGGGTCGCGTATTGCTTCTTCAATCTCTACAAAAATGATGGTAAAGATTAGGAACGTGTAATAACAAATAAACAGTCAAATGAAAAGTTCAATTTATTGTAATTGTCTTAGCATGAGCATGGTACTGTCCACCACATATACAATCAATAAGAGCTAATGGTTGGACTAAAGATGTCAGATAACAATTTGGCATCACAGAGAAAAAAAGGTCCTCTATCCTATTTTTAAATTCTAATTGGGGTAATTCCCGAACCCGGACCGGACCGAACCCGAATGAAACAATTATATGAAACCGAGGACCGGACCATTTGAATATTCTTGGTCCCGGTCCGGTTCCGGGTATTCGGGAAAAACCCGGTAGGACCAAACTAAAAATCACTTTTTTTTTAATAGCAACTATAAATCACATAACAAAGTAAAAGAAACATTCATGATATTTAGTGTACAAACATTCAAAAAAACAATAACAAACCAACCAAAAGTTTTGAATTTTGACAACCATTCAAAAAACCGAACCAAGTCAATAACGGAAAAAAAAAACATCAATCGCCCTTTATTTTTTTTTTTTCCATCGGGGTCGCGTATTGCTTCTTCAATCTCTACAAAAATGATGGTAAAGATTAGGAACGTGTAATAACAAATAAACAGTCAAATGAAAAGTTCAATTTATTGTAATTGTCTTAGCATGAGCATGGTACTGTCCACCACATATACAATCAATAAGAGCTAATGGTTGGACTAAAGATGTCAGATAACAATTTGGCATCACAGAGAAAAAAAGGTCCTCTATCCTATTTTTAAATTCTAATTGGGGTAATTCCCGAACCCGGACCGGACCGAACCCGAATGAAACAATTATATGAAACCGAGGACCGGACCATTGCTTGAAAATCGGTTCTATTCGGGTTCGGAACCGGTTCGGTTCGGGTATTTGGTCAGCATATAACACCCCTAATCAGTTCATCACGGGAAGGTAAAAGGGTACTACCAAGCATCACTGTGGCACTCTGTCTGGTCAGCATCCAAAGGTGTTACTCATTTGTTTCGTATCTGATACCCACCATAAACGAAGTGAGGATACACTCTGCCGGTAGTCCAGATCACTGGAGATTTGCTTCCATTTCTTCATATCTTCAACGAAAGGAGGAGTTGCGCTGATCGCTACTTCTTGCTTTGGTATTGACCACAAAAAAAGTAAAGTTGTGAAGGAGAAAGGAGATGATTGATTGAGGGAAAAACTAGAGAGTGGTCAAAGTTTGATAAACTAAAATAGTGATGGTGATAGATTGATAGATGAACAAAAAGTAGAAGGCAATACTTTATATATATATATATATATATATATATATATATATATATATATATATATATATATATATATATATATATATATATATATATATATATAGTGTGTGTGTGTGTGTGTGGAGTTTTATGATCATTGCAACTCGTTAAATTGTGAAAGTCATGAATCATTGGTTTCATATTTTGTTTGGCATCAAAACATTTTCAAATACAATCAGTAATAAAAACATGTAATCATTAAACAAGGTTAAAATAGTAATTTTAACCGTTTAGTATTTTCATACAGCAACAAAAACAAACAACATGTTTTTATTCTGAAGCAATTTCATTCCATGCCTCTAAATCATTAAGTGCTGAATGATTTAGCAACTACCAAACAGGCAAACAGCCCCTAATTTGCAAATGTAATGCCACTTTTGACCTTTTGTGGTGATGAGTGCAAAATCGAGCAAATTGAAACAGCTGAATATGCATAATTGTCATTGCTTTGTACGTAAATGTGATCTATCATTATTTTTGTTTCCTGTCGTTTCAATTTTAGATGGGAATGGGGTCTTTTTAGATAATGAAAATTTTCATTTTACTTTTTTAAAAAAATATGAAAACTTGTTTACTTAACAACAATTTTTTAAAGAGTAAAGGACATTTTTGGTCCTTGTGGTTTGATGATTTACTCGGATTCAGTCCCTCAACCATAATAAGGTCAAATTTCATCCCTATTTTGCTAATTTTGTGCCCTTTTAGTCCCTCGTCCGTTAAACTTAACGACACAACCGTTAAATTTGTAAGAATGACATTTTTACCCTTTTCATTGAGACGTTTTTAGTCCCTATTGTTTTATTATTTACCCATTTATAGTCCAACATTTATTTTATTTTATTTTATCTTTAAAATACTCTTATATTATTTATAGATATACTTAATTCATTATAAACACACTTATTTTATTTATAAATATAGTTATGTTTTAATATTTTATTTACATTTACTATTGTTCGTATTTTATTTAAAATTGAACTTTTATTTTAATTTACATATATATTTCTTTACTAATTTATTTAAAGTTCATCTTCTTTATTAATTTTAATTTTTATAATATTATTGTTGACATTTATATACGTAATTTTGTTAGTTGTGTTTAAGTAAATATAATATCATCGATATTTTTTCTCTCCAAAGTCACTATTTCTTCAAGTATCTTCTAACCTAATCAATTATCGACACATAAATTATATTATATGTGTTGGATATATATATGTGTGTGTGTGTGTGTGTGTGTAATTTATGTGTATATAATTTAACACACATAATTTATGTGTATCTAATTTAATACACATAATGTTTATGTGTATATTATATAATTTATGTCTTGGATATATATATATATATATATATATATATATATATATATATATATATATATATATATATATATATATATATAGAGAGAGAGAGAGAGAGAGAGAGAGAGAGGTTCAATGGAAAACCACCATGCACCTGAAAACTTGTGAAAACCGCACTGCACCACCACAAATGCATCAAATTCCCCGCGCGATGCACCAAATTTTCCGCGTGATGCATCAAAATCCCGCGCGAGGCATCACCTTATTTACGATCATGCCACCGCGTTTTTCATGAAATGCACCAAATCGGACGGTTTGCGTAGGTTTCCATAGTTTTCAGGTGCATAGTGGTTTTCCATTGAACCCACCCCTATATATATATGTTCAAGTGAGTACCACCTACTACACAGCGCACCCGAAGGTATCACTCGTAAAATTATTTTTTTTGAAATTTTTTTTTTTCACAAACATGTTTTAATTAACATTACACAGATAATATGTGAATTTCACGCAAATTCGAACACTCTAAGTGCATGAAATCACGCACCTCATATATGCAAAATTATGTAAGTGTGCGTTGACATCATTTTTTAGAAGCTAGAAGATGTGAATATATGTGAAATTTACATATAATATTCATAATGTTAATTAAAACATGTTTATGAAATAAAAAATTAAATTTTTTTTAAAGGTGGTAGCTTCTGGTGCGCTGTATAAGTAGTGGTACTCTCTCGAACCATTATATATATATATATATATATATATATATATATATATATATAAAATATTTTCAAGTATCTTCTAATGTCATTATTTCTTCAAGTATATTCACATATGTATATAATTTATGTGTCGATAATTGATTAGGTTGGAAGATATTTGAAGAAATAGTGACTTTGTAGAGGAAAAATATCGACGATATAATATCTACTTAAACACAACTAACAAAATTACATATATAAATGTCAACAATAATATTATAAAAATTAAAATTAATAAAGAAGATGAACTTTAAATAAATTAGTAAAGAAAAAGTATAATTTTAATTAAAATAAAAGTAAAATTTTAAATAAAATATGAAAAATAGTAAATGTAAATAAAATAATAAAATATAAGTATATTTATAAATAAAATAAGTGTGTTTGTAATAAATTAAGTATATCTATAAATAATATAATTATAAAGATAAAATAAAATAAAATAAATGTTGGACTATAAATGGGTAAATAATAAAACCATAGGGACTAAAAGCGTCTCAATGAAAAGGGTAAAAATGTCATTCTTACAAATTTAACGGTTGTGTCGTTAAGTTTAACGGACGAGGGACTAAAAAGGCACAAAATTAGCAAAATAGGGATGAAATTTGACCTTATTATGGTTAAAGGACTGAATCCGGGTAAACCATCAAACCACAATGACCAAAAATGTCCTTTACTCTTTTTTAAATTTTCATTTCACTTTTCTACCACTCTTCATACTTTTTTTCTTACTTTTCTAATAGACTAAATTACATAAATGGTCACTGTGGTTTATATGGAATTACGGTTTTAGTCCCTGAAAGAATTTTATTACACCAGAAGTCCCTGAAATCGAAAAGTTGTAACATTTTGGTCCCTGAAACTAACGGCCATTAACTTGAGCCGTTAGTTTCAGGGGCATTTTTGTCTTTTTGAGTTTCAAGGACCATTTATGTAATTTTTATACTTTCAGGGACCATTTATGAAATTTTCAGACTTTTCATATATATATTCATCATTTCTTTCTTTTTTATTATTTAATTATCCAAATATAACATTTTATTTTTTATTCCTTTTGTTTTAATCATTAATTTATATTTTTAAGTTTATTGTTATTATTGATTTTATTTTTTTTATACATTACTATAATTATTTATTTAAGATTATTATATGATATACCTGGTTCATTTTTTTCAATTATTTATTGAGAATCCAAATATTTCTCTATTATTTTTGTCATTTAAGAAAATAAAAATAAAAACTAGTTGTAGTTTTTTTTGTTTGGAAAATCTTAAATCGAATTGATTTAAATCTTTTCTCCATTAAAAAAAATCAAATAATGCGTTGAACATTTTTTCGTTTGGAAAAAGAATATAATCAAAATGCTTCGTAGTTTATTCATTGCAAATAATTAATAAAATTTTTGTATTCTAAATGGTTTGAAAAAATCAAAAATTGAAATGGTTCATCGCTTTTTAGTCAAATAAATTAAATTCTAAACGGTTTGTTGTTTTTATTGAAAAAATTGAAATTGTATTGATTTTTTATCTACGTTTAATTAAAAATCAGAATTATTCTTTTGTTTGAAAAAGTCAAAAATCATAACGGTTTACCGTTTTTTGATCAAAAAATTTAAAATCAAAATGGTTCGTCATTAAAATCAAGATGGTTATCGTTGTTTAAAAAATCAAAAATTATAATGGTTCATCGTTTTTTAATTAAAAAAAATTAAAATCGAAATGGTTCATTATAATGGTTCACCGTTATGATTTTTGATTTTTTTCAAACAAAAGAACCATTCTGATTTTTAATGAAACGTAGATAAAAAAATCAATACAATTTCAATTTTTTCAATAAAACAGCAAACCATTTGCAATTTAATTTATATGACTAAAAAGCGATGAACCATTCCAATTCTTGATTTTTCAAACCATTTAGAATTAGAAAATTTTTATTAAGTATTTGCAATGAAAAAACTACGAAGCATTTGATTATATTCTTTTTCCAAACGAAAAAAGATCCAACACGTCCTTATTTTGAACTTTTTTGAATGGAGAAAAGAAATAAATCATTTCGATTTTAGATTTTCTGAACGAAAAAAAGTACAACTAGTTTTTATTTTCTTAAATGAAAAAAGAATAGAGAAAGATTTGGATTCTCAATAAATAATTGAAAAAAAAATGAACCATGTATATCATTTATAATCTTAAATAAATAATTATAGTAACATAAAAAAAAATCTAACCTTAATAATAACAATAAACATACAAATAAAAATTAATAATTAAAACAAAAGGAATAAAAAATAAAAATGTTATATTTGGATAATTAATTTATAAAAAGAAAAATAATATATATATATATATATATATATATATATATATATATATATATATATATATATATATATATATATATATATATATGACAACTATGAAAATTAAATTAAATTATAAAAACATTGTAACATTTTGGTCCCTGAAAGTATGATATGTACATAAATGGTCCCTGAAATTCAAAAGGACAAAAATGCCCCTGAAACTTCAGGGACCAAAATGTTACAACTTTTCGATTTTAGGGACTTGTGGTGTAATAAAATTCTTTCAAAGACCAAAACTGTAAATTCATATAAACCACAGGGACCATTTATGTAATTTAGTCTTTCTAATACCACACTATATTAATTTTTAGGGTAAATTACAACTTTCGTCCCTATGGTTATATACAAATTATGGTTACCGTCCTTTTTGCATCAAAATTACAATTTTAGTACCTGTAGTTGTCTTTTTGTTATGGTTTTGGTCTTTTGACTGGTCATTATTTAAAAAATGACAATTTTGCCCTTTTAATTTAGTTTCTGGATTTGGTCCCTGAACTTTCAATTTTGTAGAAACGGTCCTTATTTTCATAGTTTGTTTGCAATTTTGGTCCCTCAACCTATTAACTTTTCTAATATGACCAAATTACCCTTATTTTGATGCAAACTTTAGGGACCATTTCTACAATTAATTTTTTAACTCTTTGTTATTCTTAATTAAATAAATTATTTTTAGTGTTACTTAAATTTAATAAACTATAAAAAATAAAAAAATATTATTTAATTATTTATGTTTTTAATAAACTATAAAAAATATAAAAATATTATTTAATTATTTATGTTGGTTCATAAATGATTTAAATTTATTTAGTCTTATTTAATTTTAATTTACTATAATCAAAGTGTAAACCAATAAATTTATAATAATCGAAAAAAATCATTTATGTTTAGAAACTATTTTCTAGTGGTTTCGTATATAAAATATTATAAAAATATTTGACTCTATAATTATTTATGTTGGTTCATAAATTTATAATAAAAATATGTTTGTTTGT